>JABTTQ020001951.1:0-50000 GCA_016081115.2 Rehmannia glutinosa
AGTACTTCATGATTTGACATTTACTGAATGCAAAATAATTTGAGAAATATTAACCAAAGTATGATCATAATCTATTTATGTGCAAGAATCCTTGGACGGACGAAGAAGATTTCCTAGATTTAAGTTAGTGTAATACTTGCTGTACACCAAGGCAGTGGGCGTGAGCATGTGATATCCTATTGGATTATCTACTTCCTGAAAAAACTCCAAGTGAATTCTTTTCACCATTTTACCAGTAGATTATTCTCTCAGAACCTTAATACTTGTGCTGGTTCTGTCTTTCTAACTAAATGAATGTACTTTCACTATATGAATGATCTAATGAATTTATAGAACTTGGTTTTGTTTTACAAATAAGAAAATGATAAAAGAAAATCATCATACACTAGTCATGTATAACCATTTTCTTGGTTCCACAATCTCTCTCTCTCTCTCTCTCTCTCTCTCTCTCTCTCTCTCTCATGCTGATCAGAATCAATGTCGATATCGTATAATGGGTTGATGAACGGTGTATATCAACTCATGGTTTCTCTTTAGCTTTTCTAGTTCCCCGTCAGGCCATACCTTTTCCCCTGTGATACATAAATACAGACAGAAGAAATATCGTCATGAAAATTCATACCAAAACCCCGTAATCATAGTGAAATGCAATCCACGTACCTTGGTGTGGGGAAGGAAAGTATTTTCAATATCGCCATTTTTTTAAAACATCCAAATCTGAAACCTTTCAACTGAATACGATATGTTGACAATTCCTCCCACTGAGTTGTTGGGAACTTTTAAATGGTTTATAAAGCTCTAGGTAATTGTAATAGCTCGTGTTGGTTGTGGGAAAATTTTGAGTATGTTTATAAATTTTTAAGTATTCCTTCTTGTCAACATCCGCTTGAGCACAAATGGTTAAATGCCGGGTTGACAAGACCAAGGGTCTCAACATGGGTCCTTAGGGTGGGCATATTAGTTTCATTAGAGGCTCTGTCGACTTGATGGTCTTAGACTAATGTAGTGGGCTATGGCTAAGGTATTTGACGTTACAAGTAAATTGCATATTTGAACAGGGAAATATTTAAGATTCCATGCCACATTGGCTAGAAGATTTCTGTAATGGTTTCTAAAGATGCAAGTATTCGTATGGTCTACAAAAGGCTTAATGTTTCGGAAAAGTTGGTTGGCTCCCAACTATGTTGACAAGGCATGGAGCCGCCTCACCCAGTCCTTTCACAAATTCCTACTTGTCGATGGGATTAAACATTTTTAAGTCCAAGTTTGGATTTTGATTTCAATGTGAAGGTCATGAGTCAAAGTTGGGACCTCCTGGATTCAGGCTTGTATACTGGTTGTTTGTCATATTTTCTCAGAGTAGGATGAACCTAATACTCCCTGCAATTGACTTGTGCATGGAAAGATGAAAGTGTCTGTACTTTTTGTGTGACGAATAAGTAAATGCAATTATGGCTAAAAGGGGAACTATATACATTGATATAGACTATGAGATTTCTGTGATACTTGAATTCCTCTGTGTCTTGTTTCATGGCATTATTTATTGTTCTTGTCTACATGTGTATCACTTTTGTATTTTCAAGTATTGCTTGGCTGATTGTCCTTCCCCCTAATCCTCGACTTGCTGGACTTGTTGGACTATTTGTTTGCTGATATTTAGATCAATGGCGAGAAAAAGAGGAACACTTCATTGAATTACCACCCGAGATTTGTCAGTTGAAAGTTGTTGGTTTCTCTAAAGATATTGGAAGTTCATTATCTCTGTTACCATCAATCATGCATCGGCTTGAAAGCTTGCTTGTGGCCATTGAACTAAGGGACAAATTAGTTGCTTCATTCACCGAGGGAGCAGAAGTTACTGCTAATCGTGTAAGTGTCTTTCTTCCTTCCTTTTTTCTTTTTTAAAGGATTAGTCTGTCTAACGTTTGATCTTCCACCGCCAAATTAAAATTTGTTATATCATCATCCATTTGAAATTGAGTCAGATTCTTGAAGCACTCACAACAGAAAGATGCTGTGAACACTTTTCTCTTGAAAGGCTTGAAGTGCTTGGAGACGCATTTCTCAAATTTGCAGTTGGTAGGCATCTTTTTCTTAAGTATGACGCCTTAGATGAAGGACAGCTAACTAGAAAGCGTTCCAACATTGTCAACAATTCAAATTTACTCAAGCTGGCAACAAGGAACAATTTACAGGTAACTGATGTTAGTTCTATGATTCCTAGGTACAAAAAGGAATTGAGTTTTGAGGTTAATAATAATAAAAACCCTTTCACGAACATGACATCACTACTGTACTTGCCATTTCTTTGAACAGGAAATGTACAATACTTTCTTACCCGAGGATATACACAATATATAATCACCTTAATTCTTTCCTGAAATTACATTATAGCCCCCTCTGGCCATATTGAATATTCAACATTGGGTTGAAATAGAATTTTAGAAGAAAGATGAAAAGTGAAAATCTAGGGGCATCTTCAAAGTTTTGCCCGTGAAGAAAGTCGTGTCACATCATTATTTTAAGTGACAAGTTATGTGAAGAATATTTATTTAAGGAAGCGAGGATTATTTATGAATTCCTGTAGTGAAAATAGGGACCATTCAGTTTTGCAAATAGGGATGGTTTTTAAATGTTATCTATTTAAAAACTGGTATTCTGGACATTAACTAATGTGACGTTCTCTTCTATTATCCTCGAGTCTAAGCAAAAATCTGTGCTTCTGTTTAGTTAGATTTTCATGCATGACTGTGACCCTATGACTAAGGCATGTGTAATGTGGAACACCCCGTAATACCACTCTTTATAGTTTTCTGATTTAAGACGTGGTCAATAGCAACGGTAAAACCGTAAAAGTAATGTAAAAAAGTAAAACAAACAATTTATTTCACCACTATTGCAAATCTATAGGGGCTTGACCACTGAACAAACCTGGGCTCATATACTAGTACAAATGTCGAACAAGAAAAATGGTAAAATCATGTTTACTAAGGGTACAAAGTTTTTGAACGATATGAAGATAATTTTTTAACCCTGGTGACAGAACACAAAAATTCAATGAAGGGTAAAACATTCTTAAACGGAATATATAATTGATAATTTTACTTGTCTAACACCACGAGTTTGTAGCTCAAGTGGTATCGCTCACCCTTTGTAAGGGTGTCGACCGGGGTTCGAACCCGGTATCTTTCAGTTTCTTTGAAATTTAACCCCTCGTCTCCCACCAGTATTCCCAACTTATTAAAAAATAAATTTACTTGTCTAACAAAATTGAATGTAAAAGAATTATGTCCTAATTAAATGGAAAAAAAATGATGAAACCATATATATGGTCAAGGGAGAAAAAACGAAAAGGCAAATTCAGACAATCACCAGTGGCCACGACAGTTTCTAAAGCAGATTATAGCAAAAAGTGCGGCCAACTACTACAGAAGAGGCTTCTTTGATAAATTAGTATTTATGTTTTTATTTCATTAATATTATTTCCTTGTGGTGTTACAAACTAATATTGTTTAAGATGATAATGTTTAATAATGGACCTGATCTCATTAGAAGCTAATAATTTGGCGCTCCTTGTTTTATTTTTTGGTTCCATATGCGTATTTAATGTATTGCTTCATTAGTTTAAAAATTATAAGCTTAGCAAAACAAAGAGATGACGGCCTCATGATTTATGTGCACTCATGTCCTGAACATGGTTCCTTATACAAACAGATTTGGGAAGTTATGAAACATAGCGAAGGCAGGCTGTTGAATTTTGAATTTGTGTGGAAAATACTATAGTCCATAATGTTTTCTGACTGTCTTTATGCTGAAATTATTTTGTACAAAAAAATAAAATTCAGGTATATATTCGTGATCAATCATTTGAGGCCGACCAGTTCTTTGCTTTTGGCCATCGTTGTCCTTTACGTTGCGAAAATGAAAATGAGGAAAGTATTCACTCTCGATGTTATGGCGAGAGAAATGGTGCAAAGGCAGAAGTTAGATGCAACAAATGTCATCACTGGTTACATAACAAGACCATCGCAGATGTTGTAGAGGCACTTACTGGAGCTTTTATAGTTGATAGCGGCTTCAAAGCAGCAACGGCATTTCTTAATTGGATCGGCATAAAAGTAGATATTATACGTTCACAAATTGATAATATCTGCTCCGCAAGCAAAGAATTTCTGCTACTTTCTGATCAGATTGATGTTGATGCCCTTGAGAATACGTTAGGATACAAGTTTACGAATAAGGGATTACTCATTCAGGCCTTTGTTCATCCATCTTTCAACAATCATTTGGGAGGTTGCTACCAGGTATGTGCTGATGTCCACCCAAATATCAACTAGTTGTTAATATTTCATGTTTTTGATTGATGGTGATATATATTTGGATTGCTTGAACCAGAGACTTGAATTTCTTGGAGATGCTGTCTTGGATTACCTGATCACTTCCTATATGTATTCGGTGTACCCAAAGTTAAAACCTGGCCAGTTAACAGATTTGAGATCTTTATCCGTGAACAACACTTCATTTGCTGATGTAGCTGGACGATGTTCCTTTCACAAATTTATTATTTGTGATTCTAGCGTTCTCCGGGAAACAATGAATAAATATGTGAACAGCAATGGAAGAACAGAAACACTGAAGGGGCATATTGAAGAGAGAATTTGTCCAAAGGTTGTTATTATGTGTCCTATCTGTAGCTTAATATACTCCTATGCATGATAACTCCTATTTCTTATTCTTTTGATATCTTTGGCTTAAATTGGAGTTTTTCTGGATCTGTTCATGTAGTTAATGATTCTGATAAATTGATCATTCTTCAAATTCTAGCATAAACATCTGTATCTGACCTACCTCAATTTATGAGTCCGTTTGTGTTGAAGAATATAACATGGTGGAAATGGACCCTTAATTATAGATACGATATATGTCCGTATATGTATCTCACTGTATCTTCTAGAAACGTATTCTGAACATGGTGTTTGAACATATGTTCTCTGGGCCATAATCTCAAACTGGAATAATATCAAGCCCAATTTGTTCTTCAATTGACACTATCCTAATTTCTCAAAATATTTATGGAATTTTATACCACGTCAATTCCGATATTGTGTGACATCTGTGAGATGCTAGGATATCCTATACTATTGTAATTGTTATTCTCCTGAAAATTAATGTGAAGGTGTCTATGAACTCATATGTGGAGATCTCCAAAAACCAGATTGAAATTGTTATTGCAAGAACATAAAATGAAAATCCTTTCTATACAATTATTTTTTCAGTGGGTACAATGATTTTTGCCTATTGTTACGAAACTATTGAAACTTCTGTTTGTATTAATTGAAGCAACGGAAACTGATTTAGTTGTAATACAACTGTAATGCTTCAGGCCCTTGGTGACTTAGTGGAGTCTTGTATGGGTGCCATATTTCTTGACACTGGATTTGATTTGAAGCATGTTTGGAAAATAATGCTCTCCCTGCTGGATCCTATTGTTAGTTTTTCGAAGCTGCAGTTAAATCCTCTTAGAGAACTTCATGAACTTTGCCAATCCTATAACTGGGAGCTCGAGTTTTCTTCATCAAAGAGAGATGGCAAATACACAATCGAAGCTAAAGTAGATGAAGGAAAGGTTTCTGCCACTGCTTTGGCTACCAACATCAGCGGAAAAGCTGCCAAAAAAATGGCTTCTAGACAACTATATGAATGTTTGCAGGTGATCTTTCAAATACAATCTACTATAATTTGTGGGGATAATTACAGAGCTGATTACAGAAAAAAATTCAATTATCTTTCAAAATTCACCCCTTTGAGGTTTTCATTTGCTAATACCCCCCTCTTGAGGGTGCAATTTTGTAAAATAGAAATAAATATCAAGGGGTACTTGTTTTTTTTTTAAAGATAGTTTTTTTTTATTTGGCAGAACCTAGAGGGTATTTTAGTAATATCCCTAATTTGTATAACAATTCTCACTTTTTTTTAGTCCAATCAACTCACCTTCCTTCTATAGTGGAATTTATTTCTTATAACAGCTTTTGTTGTGATGCTAGTGCTGAGGGATGAATCTTTTCCTCACCTTTAGCAGATCCTAAATGAGAAATAAGCTGCAGAAATATTGAATTGGCTCAAACCTTTTTATTGTATGTTATATCTTCGAGACCAGCACTCAGCTATTTTTGCTGTCTGCTGAGGTCGTACAGACGAGTAACTAATTGTCCTAAGATTCCACTTAGGGTGACACATCTAAGAATAATCTAAGACAACAAAATCCTCAATAATACGCCTTCTGATCTATCTGAGCTGTGTTTTTGTCCTTTTTCTTGGCTCGTTGCATTCTGACCATGGTCCCTTGTTTTCATTGGCTGTCATTGTGTAGGCTCAAGGTTACAAATCCAAGTCCAAGTCACTGGAGGAAGTTCTTAGAAAAAGTGAAAAGAGGGAAGCCAAATTGATTGGATATGATGAGACGTCCTCTAATGAATCTCCTAAATCTGGTGGACCGATAGTGCTTGAAAATTCTCAAAGTGATTGTGATGCAAAAGTGTATCCTCTTAATGAGATACCCACAAAGAATTCTCATACCATTTCCAGACACATTAAGGAGTGTCGTTTTCCAGCTGAGTCTTCAGAATTCCGTGTTAAACAACCCGTTCACAGTAAGAACTGCAAAATTGATTCACCTGCCATCCGTCCAAATAATGATTGTGAGCCTAATCCAAAGGGGGCAGGTAATGATCTGACAGACATTTGAAAGCTTGGTTTTGTTTTATTTTCATTATATCCTTTTAATCAATAATTATATTAGGTTCTCCTGGCTCTGTATTGGCAAAATCACGTCTGTATGAAATATGTGCTGCTAACTGCTGGAAACCACCTATTTTTGAATGTTGCGAGGAGAAAGGACCGAGCCACTTAAGGGAGTAAGTTATCAGCTTGCATCATTATGTTCCAGTATAATTTGAAAATATTAATTTATTTTTTGGTGACAGGGGTAATAGCCATGAAAATTATTTTTGATGAAAAATGAAAATTGAACATTGTTTTGCTATTTGAGTTACTCTAAAATGTTTTTTGCGCCTCAAGTAAACGAAGTTTCACATAAAATTCTGTCAATTTTAAGTCGAGAGTGAGTCACCACTTTGCAATTAATACATTGTACCGCATATTTTTTAGCATTCTTCGAACATAGTTTGTTCACAAATCAACTTATCCTGTTGTTTATTTATTGTTTTTGTGTGAGTGAGGAATACATTGGCACTTCAATTTTGGGCTTGGAAAAGGGATAGCTACTAAAACCAAAAAAAATTGAGGTTTAGGGTATTTACAAAAATGACCCGAGAAGTTTCAAAATTATAGAAACCCCCTTTGAGGTTTGATTCCGTCTTAAATGTAAGGAGGTAGGTAATTGTAATATTTTCTATAAATGTAATGGGTGTTTGAAATGTTTTTTGCTTATGTAGGGGTAAAATGTAAGACAGTCGAACCTTCAAAGAGTTTTCTGTAATTTTGAAGTTTCTCTGGGTTTTATGTAAATATCCTAAACCTCAGGGTTTTTTTTTGTAGTTAACCCCTTGATATATTATTGGATTTGGAACCACTGCAATGTAGGCTAATGCTCTGTTAATGCTTTGCAAAGCTTTTAGCTTTAGAGTTTCTATGCAACTTCATGATCCCTTGCAGCCTTGCCCAACTGTTGCTTCAGATAGTATTTCAACATAAGGTGATTCTCGTTTTTGCAGATTCATTTTCAAGATCGTGTTGGTAATGGAAGAAATGCCAAATCATACATTCGAGTTTTATGGAGAACCTCGAATGAGAAAAAAGGATGCAGCTGAGCATGCAGCAGAGGGAGCACTTTGGTTCTTAAAACATGAAGGGTATATATGGGATAAAAAGCGCGACAACTAAAAATGATGGAACCGGTTAATCGTGTACACTATTGAAACTATTGTGTGGCTGTATCTCTTTCATCTCATGATTCATGAATATATGAAATGTGCACATAGCTATATATTATTAGGTGTAGATGGTGTGCAAGCATTTAGCTGCACAGATATTATTAGGTGTAGATGGGTGTATTTGGATGGGGGGATTTGGGAGGAGGGATTTGAAATCCTTAGCTAAATCCACACCTCTATTTGGCATATAAATCCAAATCAATGGATTTCAAATCCCTCATTAAGTTTTAGTTCATTTTCAATGGATTTCAAATCCCTCCCAAAACCTAGTCATTTGAAATCCATTTTTTTTTTCCTTTATGCTCACTTGCATATTCACACACACACACACACACATTTACACGCATTGCACACACTACACACTGCACACACATTTACACACACTACACACGCACACACATTTACACACACGCACACTCACACTCACACATCTCTCCTCACATATGCACGCCCATATTCAAACATAATAAAAGTTATATATTTCATATTTTTATTAGTGTATAAAATTATAATTATTTACAAAATAATAAGATTATATCTTTTATTTTTATTTATTAAATATCAATTAAAAAAATAAATAGAGCTTCTAAATTTTTTTTTATCAAAACTTACTACATAAATTCATATAATCCAAACAAGAGGTGAATTTCAAATCCAATGACTTTGAAATCTATTCATTTGAAATCCCTTGGAATTTCAAATTCTTCCATCCAAATGGGCCCTTAGGGATTATTTAAAGGATTTTTAAAGGATTTTTCCTTCCCAAAATTTAATCATTTGAAATCCATTCTTTTTTTTCCCGTTATGAACACTTTGCATATACATACACACTAGACACTTACACATGAACACATTTACGCACATTACAAACACTACACACATTTAACACACTCACACTGCACACATTCTACACACACACACTACGCACCCTCAGATATTCACACACACTATTCTCATACGAATGTCAATTAAGAAAATGAAGTTTTTAAATTTTTATGTCAAAATTTTACGATCAAAACAAGAGAGAGATTTCAAATATCTTGAATTTGAAATCCATTCATTTTCAAATACATTGGATTTGAAATTCCTCCATCCAAATGCACCCTTAAATAATAGTAAATTTTATCAAGAAACCTAGGGTATGATACCATTTTCAGATATCACAATATAAAATAACCATAACAGTTAAGAGGTGATTTTAAAAATTATAGGCTAAGTGCAACAATTTACAAAGTTCAAGGGACAAAGCAAAACAATCTGTGGGCAAATTAAAATTTCCTCTAATACATGTCTCATGTTATAGAGATATATTTTACAAGATGTTTGGCTCTCCAATATTTGCGCCGTCTTGTTAGTTGTCGTTAGGCTTATTGGTTAACGTCAATCGAAAATGCGTTGGTAGGAATTTTTTCGATTGATTTGATTAATTTTCTCACGGATGAAAATAGAGAACTTCCCACCAGACGAAATATCATGCGAGATTCTGTTACAAGCAAACAACACACTTTGCCATCCAAATTTTGCAGGACTTTTCATTTTGTCATCCAAACTTTATACGAATTTTTACTTTGACATCTCAGTTTGAAAAATTATGTGTATATATATGTCAACTCATGTATTTAATCTATTTTTTTTATTCTTTATCCCCAGAAAATACTTTTTTTAGTTTTTATTAAATGAAATATATTATCATTGAAATTAAATTTTTTGTTTGTTGTTTTTTAATTTTATTATTGGTTATAATTCCTATTTTGTAATAATTTACTTACTTTTTTAAATAAAAATAAAAATATGAACTACTTGATGACTTTGATGAAATTGAATATTTCTACATTTAGAGTATTATTATCTCTTCATACCTGTATAGTATTTGCCAATGTACAAGCAAAATTAATTACTATCAATGTTTTTTCGACTTCTTTGAGTTTAGACTAATTTATTTTTCAATTAAAATTTTGTATGTCTGTAAATTTATTTGCCTCAAAATAGATAAATCACTATTTATGTTAAAAAAGAATAAAAAATGTTCATGTATTTTATTAAAAGAACTATAAATATTTATTTATTTATTTATTTATTTTTTTTAAAAAAAATGTTTGGGGAGGCAAGTACATATAGCATTTAATATACATATAAGATGTTTGCAAGATAATTATAGATAATGATAGCACATAAATGAACAGATAAAACAAAAATGCACGATATATACATGTAAAATAAACAACACGGTTTATTTTATTTCATACATCATACGAGTATACAACGTATTATGCAGAGGTGGATCCAGAAATTGATGATAAAATGGGTTAGAAAATGAAAATTTTCAGTACCATAAAATTTTACACAAATTTTTTGCCAATATCTGTTGAAATTGTGCCAACAAGCTTTTAAGGATAAAATTCATTAATAACAAAATCTACAAATGAGTTTTGGATGTGGTTATTATATTAGGTAATTGTTTGGATGGACTTACAATGAATAAAAGAACTATAGATGAGTTAAATTGGAGTAAACGCACCCATGACATTATGTAGTATGTATATGTAAACAAATACATATCTAATAATATAAATATATTCATGCAATGAGCACAAGTTATGTATAAAATGTACGCTTAAAACTTTTTACATGTGTAAATTAAATTCCAATAAAACAAGGGTGACACTATTTGCACCACCTTTACTCTAAGTCTCTAAGTACACCCACTCTCTAAATACACCTCACTCTAATTTTTAAAAACAACCCATTTCCTTAATACACCGCCCAATATTCCCCAATTTATTCTTCCCTCAATAAACCCCATATAGCAGTAGCACGATGAGTCAAATGTGATGACATGATGTACGGTGACTCAAATTAAATGTCACGATGACTCAGATTAAATGGCATGATAGTGACTCAAATGGGACGATACAATAGAGGAAAAGAGGTGTGAATAGCACCACCCACAAAAAAATATAGGCCTTAGACCTTTTTATTAGTTATGAAACCCCATTTTAAGTTTGAGAAAGCATTCAACAGTACAACAGCTAAAATAATATAGTCCCATTCCATTCCAGCTTTTTCTATTATTTTTTCATTTTTGAAAATCAATTCTAGCTAAACAATTTCTGCAATTCAGTAACTAATCAAACACACCGGACAGAAATTTTCTCAACAAAATCAAATAATTAACAACTAAAAAAAGTAAACAAAGGCCCTAATCCATCCCACAATTTTAAATCAACTAACTATGGTTGATGCTAACATGATATGCAATGTAATTTTTTACATCACAGCCTCACAGAGATACAGATACAAGTGGGATTGTCAAAAAATACAAAAAGTATTCCAGTAAATCAGCCTGCTTTTGAAGTATATAACTTTCGCAATAACATGATAGTAACTGTCGGAGTATTACCTCCAATTAAGTTACAAGGACATACTGAAGTATGAAGAATTTGCACAAACCCCACAAAAACAATGAAGGGATATTACAAAAAATACCCTTGAGGTTCAGTCTAATTACGAAAAACCCAACTATCTTTCGAAATTAGTACTCCCTTGATATTTGTTTCTATTTTACGAATTGCACCCTCAAAAGGGGTTATTTGTTAAAAAAAAAACCTCAAGGGGGTGTTTGTAATACTTTAAGGATGTATTTGTAATTTTGAAAGAAAAACTGAATTTTTTTAATTAGGTTTAGGCTAAACTTCAACAGTAGTTTTAGCAAGGGTAATTACAAATACAACCCCTGAGGTTTAGCCAAATTATAAAAAACTCCAATTACCTTTCAAAATCACAAATACCCCTTAAGGTGTTACAAACAACCTCTTGAGAGTTGAGATTTGCATTTGCCTAACAAACAGCCCCCTCTTGAGGTCCAATTTGTAAAATAAATACAAATGTCAAAGGGGTATTTGTAATTTTGAAAGATAACAGGGTTTTCTTGTAATTAGGCTAAACTGCAAGGGTAATTTTTGTAATTATCCCTTTTTGTAATCATCCCAACAATGAATGTGCTTGGCTCAGAAGTATGTGATGAAGCACTATCATACCTTTCCAATAGAAGCAATGGATCCACTATAAGCTCCATTTTACCGTCAATCCAGATGCTATACTGGGCTTGAGGGAACAACCTGTGGGTTAATATCTTTGGAACCTTCCCGTTTCTTCTCGGTTCATCATAAGGCTGGTGCTTAAGCAGAATTAGTCGCCAGATACCCACCCATTGCCCTCCGTGAATATCCTCTGTGGCACTAACATTATTTCTGATGAATTTAAGGGACACTTCATCAACCACCATTAGGAAACAAAACAGACTCTCTGAACGTTTACTAATATTTGATGGCTGGTGAGGTGAATCATAAGCATCAAAAATGCCAGTTGCCACAACAAATTTACATTTCTTCACATATTCAATGTCTTTCGGAGCCATCTCTTCACCTCCACCTTGCATAAATCCACAATGCACCTGAAAGTATTAAACATCTATAGTAGTTAACATCAAATATATTAGGGGCACAACTAGTTGATGTTGATCAATCTGTGATTTTTGCATCAATAAAATTGTAACTTTTTATTCTTTTTAGGGATAATTACAAAAACACCACTGACGTTTTTGGTTTTGAAATCTTTTTCAGCTTGTGCTGGGGAAAATGTAATACGAAATCAATGGGGTTTTTGCAATTTGCAAAAGCTTCTAGGTTTTTTTGTAATTAGCCCGAATCTCAGGGGTGTTTTTGTAAATATCCCTTCTTTTTATCCAGCATTCATAATTTTGACTAGAAAAAAATCAAGAAAAGAAAACTAAAAGGATATTGGTATAGATCTTTTCAAATTCAGCAGCCTGAGGCTTAAAGAATTATTCATACTGGAAAGAAAATATATGAACTTCAACATCTAAATACATTAGTTTCTTATCAACCTTTTCTTTCCCATTCTTTACCATAAAAGGCAATTGCCATTTATTTGAATCCAGTTTTTCTGAATAAATTAATTCAAAAATCACTTAAATAGACTACAACTGCTAAAGTATAAGCTGGAATAGAGAGAAAATGTGTTTCATTGATACTTTTCCAAAACTGAGATTTGTGTTACAGCTGCACCCTATTTATAGAAGAGAAGAGAGGGAGAGTTTGTTACAACTGTCATAACAGAAATGTAACTACCCTAACTAACTATTTAAAACAACCCAAAGATATTTTTCTGTTATATATCTAATACACCCCTTTAATCCGGAGCAGGGAGCAATCTGGGACTAGCAAGAGGAAGTTTGCTACATAAAAGCTGAAACCGAGGAGCGGACATTGGCTTGGTAAGAAGGTCAGCAGGTTGATCTTCAGAGGGGATGTATCTGACATCAATTTGTTGATCAAGCACCTTATCACGAACGAAGTGAACGTCAATCTCGATGTGTTTCGTGCGGGCATGGAACACCGGATTTGATGCAAGAGCAGCGGCACTTTGGTTATCACACCAAATGACAGATGGTGTTTCCACTTTGAGGTTTAATTCCTTGAGCAGAGAATGAAGCCACAGGAGATCAGAGGTAGTATCTGCAAGAGATCTATACTCAGATTCAGCACTAGACCGGGAGACAACTGACTGCTTCTTCGAACTCCAGGTAAGAAGGTTGCCTCCAAGCATGATATAATGACCACCTGTACTCCGTCGATCATCAAGATTGCTGGCCCAATCAGCGTCGGAGAATCCTTCAAGAACCATTCTTTTAGCAGGATGAAAAACAAGCCCCAAATGAAGAGTACCTTTGAGATACCGAAGCAAGTGTTTACAAGCAATCCAGTGATGAACAGTGGGGGCATGAAGGTACTGAGATAGTTTATTGACTGCAAAGGCAATGTCGGGTCGAGTGAGAGTAAGGTATTGAAGAGAGCCCACAGTACTTCTATAGAGTGAAGGGTGATCAAACACTTTGCTATCAGACAAGTGAAGTTTCTGAGAGAGGTTGAAAGGAGTGGTTGTAGGCTTGCAATTGCTGAGATTTGTTTTAGAAAGTAACTCAAGGATGTACTTAGTCTGTGTGAGATACAAGCAGTCTGAGGTGCGGGTAGCTTCAATCCCCAAAAAATAGTTTACTTCACCAAGAGTCTTCAACGCAAACTGATTGTCCAACATAGATATAACCTGATTAACAGCACTTGAGTCCTCCCCAGTGACTAGAATGTCGTCTACATAAACCAACAGAAGAAGCAATTTCCCAGACCACATCTGAAAAAAGAGAGAAGAATCTGAGGTGGAATTTTTGAAGCCTATAGAGAACAGAAAATCCTTCAGCTTATGGAACCAGGCCCTTGGGGCTTGCTTAAGGCCATAGAGGGCTTTGTTCAATTTACACACAGCACCAGGTTGTTGTGGATCTTCAAACCCCTCAGGTTGATACATATAGACAGTGTCATTAAGATCCCCATGGAGAAACGCATTGTTGATGTCTATTTGCTGAATAGACCACTTGTTTGTGACAGCTAGAGTGAAAACCAATCTGATTGTGCATGCTTTGATAACAGGGCTTAATGTTTCCAAAAAATCAATACCAGCTTGTTGCTCAAAACCCCTTGCCACCAATCGAGCCTTAAATCTTTCAACACTACCATCAGCTTTCAGTTTAATTTTGAAAATCCATTTGTTAGTTATAACATGCATATCATCCTTGAGGGGAACAAGACTCCAAGTATTGTTGCGGATAAGAGCATCATACTCAACTTGCATAGCATCCTTCCATTTTGGGTCAAGTAAGGCCTGTTGTACAGTAGTAGGCTCTGTAGGGAGAGAAGATGAGGTAATGGTTGTGAAAATTTTTGGTTTATATATGCCATGCTTTGATCTGGTGATCATGTGATGAGTGGGAGCAACAGCAGGGGAAACAGGTGGACTAAGAGGATCAGAAGCAGGAAGGGAAGTGGTGGGGGATGGAGCTGAATTACTGAATGATGCATCAGAGGATGGGGCATGAGAGGGAAAGCCAGGGGAGAAGAATGATGAGAAATGGGAGAAGGAGGTAATGTAGCTGGTACAATAGGAGAGGAAGACAAAGGTAGGAAGGGAAGGGCAGGAAAAGATGTGACAGAGGTTTGTGACTGAGAGGGAGCAGTTGGAAACAACTCTTGATAGGGAAATTCCTTTTCATTGAATTCAACAGTGGGGGAGATATATATTCTTCCAGTGGGACTGAGACATTTGTAGCCTTTATGAGCCGGGCTGTATCCAAGAAACAAACACTTTGTGGACCTAAATTGAAATTTATGAGAGTTATAGGGTCTTAAGTAGGGGTAACAAGTGCATCCAAAGACTTTAAGAAAGGAATAGTCTGGAAGAGAACCATTGAGTTTTTGAAAAGGAGAGATGGATTGGAGGACAGGGGTGGGAAGGCGATTTATAATGAACACAGCAGATTGAAACGCATCCCACCAAAATTTGAGAGGAAGAGAGGCCTGTGCAAGGAGAGACAAACCAACTTCAACTATATGTAGGTGTTTTCTTTCAGCACATCCATTTTGCTGGTGTGCATGAGGACAAGAATGACGAAATTGTATACCCAGACTATCAAGAAAATGAGTAAAAGATCGATATTCACCCCCCCAATCACTTTGAAGACATTTGATTTTAAAATGAAACTGCCTCTCTATGTATGTATTGAATTGTTTGAATATATTGAAGGCTTCTGATTTCTGTTTCATAGGAAATATCCAAGTGAACCGTGTAAAATCATCAATAAAATGGATATAATAGCTAAAACCATCAATAGATTGCACATGAGAAGGACCCCAAACATCTGTGTATACAAGTTGAAAAGGGGCTGTAGTTTTGGATACTTGAGATGAAAAATGCTTCTGATGGAGTTTACCAAGCTTACAAGCATTACAAAACTCAGCATTATTCAAATGAAAAGGAATATGTAAAGTTTTCAGTACAGTGGATAGAATGGAATTACAAGGATGGCCTAATTTTCTGTGCCAAGTTGCCACAATTTGAGACTGAGAGGTGAGGTAGGCTGCTGGAGAGTTATTTGAAGCAGGAGCAGATGCACTGGAAGAAGGAAGGTGAGTGAGATCAAGCTGGTAAAGCCCATCTCTAAGGGTTCCTTTGAGCAATGTCTTGTGTGTAGTTTTGTCCTTGACAAAACAGACATCATGAAAGAATTCAATAAGCACATTGTTGTCTTTAGTGATTTGAGAGATACTGAGCAAGTTTTTAGTAATATTTGGAACATATAGAACATTATTAAGCATGAGGGGATGAGGATGGGTGAGAGTAGGAATAAGAGAAGAGCCAATTTTTGAGATAGGGAGGGAAGAGCCATTACCAACAACAAGTTTTTCTTGTCCCTGATAGTCGGTGCTATGAAGTGAGAGATTCTCAAGGTTTGCTGTCACATGATTCGTTGCACCGCTGTCAAAAAACCAATTTGGATCACCACTGGGAGTATGCTGTGTATTAGAGAGAAGAGCCTGGGGAGAAGAAGAATTGCCAGACTCATGTTCATTGCCCAGGTAACTCAGATCAAACCGTTTATAGCACTTCAAGGCTACATGATTGGGCTTCCCACAGAGTTGACAAGTCACTCTGTTAGAATTATTATACCTACCAAATTGACCACGACCTCTGCTTCGATTAGAACGTCCTCCTCTGAAACCAGAGAAACCACCTCGACCAAAAGCTACATTTACTGAGGGAGTACCAGAGGAGATAGAATTTGTACTAGGCTGCAAAGCTACAGAATTCACACTCATCTGATTTTGAATACGCATTTCATGCGTTTGTAAGGCATACTGAACATCTTGTATGGTAAGAGAATCAATTCGAGAAGTCAAATTCACAATTACTGACTCATATTCAGATCCAAATCCACCAAGGATATATAAAGCAAGTTCATCATCCGAAATATACGTGCCTACAGAATTTAAATCATCCGCAATACCTTTCATTTTGAGAATATATGCATCAACACTGAGTTCCCCTTTCTTAATAGTCTGTAGCATAAAACGCAGTTGTAACACTCGAGCTTTCGATTGAGTCTGAAACAAATTGTTGAGGACCGTCCAAATTTCACAAGAGGTAGTACACCTAGTTACGTGACCAAGCATCGATTCTGAAATTGAAGACAACAACCAGCTGAACAATAGCTGGTCCTTTCTCACCCAAAGCAAGTATGCCGGATTTGTTGGAGTAGAGTTTGAAGAACTGGACGCCGATTGAAGAAATTGAGATGGTGCGGCTTCAGTGCCAAGTAATATACCATCAAAACCATGAGCTTTCACAGCAGCAAGCACTTGAATTTTCCAGTAGTTGAAGTTTGTGCGATCCAATCGTAATGCCAAAGGTGTGAAATGCGGAGCAGAGGTAACAATGGAAGATAGAAGATCTGTTGCCATGGAGAGAACCGCAGAAGAACTAGAGAGAAAATATGATCACCGGAGCTATGCCGGAATGCTGTATGATGGCCGCACAATGGCTCTAGATACCATGCTAAAGTATAAGCTGGAATAGAGAGAAAATGTGTTTCATTGATAATTTTCCAAAACTGAGATTTGTGTTACAGCTGCACCCTATTTATAGAAGAGAAGAGAGGGAGAGTTTGTTACAACTGTCATAACAGAAATGTAACTACCCTAACTAACTATTTAAAACAACCCAAAGATATTTCTCTGTTATATATCTAATAACAACAACGTCCGGATATTTCAATTGTCTTTTTACATCGAATGTCCATGAAGGGTGCTTAGTTCAAAAAAATGAGAAAGTTCATGCATATATGATCAGAGAAAATTATCCAGCTCTTCAAACTGATGTTGTACGGTAACAACTTAAGCAAACACATAGACCAGTGTTCACAAAAAAGAGTAGCTTATTACCTTCATGTTCGGCTTGATTTTGAAGCTTTCCTCTCTTTGCTGCCAAGTCAGATGGCCACCAAAGCGAGGAGAAAAAGACTTGGCAGCAAAGAGAGGAGAAGATTGAGAGCCATTGGTTGCATTACTATCTTCCGTAATATAGGACAGTCTCTGCACCAACTTTTCTGGTGTTCGTTTCTCTGGAATGACTATTTTGTTCGGGTCATCAGCAACAGGGATAGGACAACCTAGATGTAAAAAAGAAGAAAGAGAACTATACATAAATGATCAATCAAGTGAAAGTACTAAATATAAATAGTAAAAGGAAAATCTCTAGTCTTACGATGTGGTGGTGTCACAAGTCCCATTGTGTTTAAAACTCCATATACTTTGCTATCTTTGTTACAAAGAGCTGCAGACCAAAAGAATTGCCTTAAAATTAAAGGAAATAATCATTTGTCTCTTTTGAGAAGGAGAAATAGTAGGATATTTGGAGTGAACGGTAACCTAATAGCATGATTTGTGCATTTCAATCACATCAAACAGTAACAAAAAACATACCAGTTTAACTTCATACAAGGCAACTGCAGAATTTTTTTTTAGGGATAATTGAAGAAGAAAAAAACCTGAGGATTACCAAACAAAAAAAAAAAAATCCAAGAGATTTCGGGAATTACAAAAACTCCTTTAGTTTGATCCGTCTTACATGTTCCCCTTCATGTGCAAAAACATTTCAAAAACTCCAATTACGTTAATCAAAATACTACAGTTACACCCTTAAATTTAAGACACAATCAAACCTCAAGGGGTTTTTGTAATTTTCGAAAACCTCTTGATTTTTTTGTGATTAGTCCAAAACTTAGGGTCTTTTTGTAATTATCCCTTCTTTTATTGAGCACATTCAACATCTTACAGCCTAGTAGCAGAAGTTAACTCCATCAAATTTAAAGTTATCCAAAAGACCTTAACTTCATCAACTAAGTTATGTATCCAAAACTAGTTCTTCAAGTTATAGCTTTTTCCCTAGACATTTTCCCAGAAATTTTTTTGTATCATTGCATATTACAGAACTAGAATAACTATTGAAGTATAAGCACCGAAAACCTTTTCACACTGCCGCGTCAAACATTTTCCCTAATTCATAACCACACGAGGGAAAAACAAGTGACGAGTCAATCAGCAACAAACTGATGAGTCATAAACAAAACAACATACTATTCACAGTTTTTTTGTAGAAAAATCACAAAGTCATAAAACAAAACACCCAGGACAAAAAAAAAAAAAACATAGTGCTCATTAATGTTCTACTATTTTCATCGAATCGGGATGAGCTGTTAAGCTCCTAAACTAAAAGCAGAAATTTTCTCTAGAACTGATAAATGCATAAAAAGTTGAGCAGACAATGGCAAAGAACACAACTAACCTGCAAAAATGCAACAGAAGATTGGCAAGACCATATATGAAACAACAAAACGGTGAGAATTAACATCATCCAAATAATCCCCGTCCCCACGGGGAGAATTTTCGGGGATTCTCTGCCCCGTTTAGGGCGGTTCCCTGCCGGGAACAGGGAATCCCCGCCCAACTGCCATCTCTAAGCCACGTGCGATCCACAGACTATTTTATAATCGGTAGAATTGTTAAATGGGTCGGCCCGACCCCGTGCGATGCGTAAACTATTTTAATAATACTTATGTGGATTCGATCTCCTGTAAAATAAATTACATCAACACAATGTAGAAATATTAAAAATCAACAATTAAAAAATTTTAAATCATACCTCGATATCATGAAAGATGCATTCAAGGTTTTGTATTAGATTTGTATCATTGTACACAGGTTTATTATACATTCTAACAAGTCGAAGTTTTACGACCCATTGGGTCTTGCTCATGTTTAAATCCTAGATTAGTGTAATCATAGGTGTCATTGATTTATGAATTTTCTGTATGATGGAGCAGTCTTTATTTTTGTATTTTCATTTGAATATGTAAATACTGATGAACTGATTATACATATATATAGGCAATCCAGAAGATAATTATGGTAATATATCAAAATCATATTTATTATTGTATATTATTATTAGTATTTAATGAGTATGCTGGTAACGAATTTGTATATTACGCTAGCTCGTACAGAGTTTAGAGAAAAATATTATTGTTTCAAAATATGAGCTAGAAAGAGTGTGTGAAGAGCTAAATTAGGATGAAAACTGAAAAATAACTTCTATAATAACTCCTAAAAAAAGCTGAAACATTAACTGTGAAACATTATCTAGAAATCTGAAAAAATTAGAAAGTTTATAATGTTTGATTTTTTAGAACATTCAAACATTAACAATAACCTTAACTAAGATTATGGTTAGTATATGAATATTTTTTTCTCATAATTTAAATTTATAAACTCAGCCCGATCTTTAGCCCCCAAAACCGGAATCCTGTGTCCGCCATTGGTCTGAATGAATGGTGAGGTGAATAGACAAAACAGATTGGCAAGGTAGACATTAGTTGAAATGATTCTTAGGAGTATACCTAAGCCTCTGCTCTGGAGTAGGAGCAGCTAAATGAAAAGCCCAAGGTAAATCTAAGCGTTTCCGTAGCTTACAAAGGTTCTTAGCAGAAACACTGCTAACTAGAGTCTCGGGATCACAACCCGACTCCCAGACTTTGAACTACATTCCTCTCCAGATTTAGACAAATCACGAGGACATTCCTCTTTGATAGTCTTTTCTTAACTTTCAATCTTACATTCCTCATACTCGGAAGGAAAACAAAATATGGAACTCTATTACTACTACTCCCCAAAATGGGACTTGAAAACATGCCTAACTCTGGTGAGGAAGAATGCCCTTAACAAATAAACATGCAAGTAGGCAGGGGCGGAACCAGGATTCAACACTGAGGGAGGCCAATTTTTGCAGCCTAGACCTCCTAGGCGGGCGCTTAGGACCGACTTTTTGGCTGCATAGGCAAGCACCTAGGTCGGATTGTTTGCCGCCTAGGCTGATTTTAAGCCAAAACGATTTTTTGTATCGATTTTGGCAAAGGCGGCCGCCTAGACCGATTTTCACAACACTGATTTGTATCAAAGACAATGTCAATATTCATCATTAAGTATCCCCAAATACATAATCACAACACAAAATTGACGTACTTTTTCTTTTTACAAAAAAAAATGAGGGGAGCCAAATGAAATTAGTCCCAATATCTGCATATAAAAAATAAAAATATAAAAATATTGGGGGGCCTCCCTACCCAAGTAGGTCCTTCCCTGCAAGTAGAGTACCTACTCATTTAATGGCATCTGTACCCAAACTTTATAATAGTAACAACAACCATGATCAATTTTACAAGTCAGTCCAAACTTAATCATTCACCAACTAAATCAAAAGCAACACATAAATATAAATGCAACCAATAAATTGATTAAAACTGCATAATTAACACTAATATATCATTTAATCCATGGATTAATTCGGTGCAAATCTAAACCGAAATACGTTGGAGGAGGCAACTTGAAAACCCCGTAGAACCTAGGAGGTAAAATGAACCAAGTAAAATCTAAAAAAGAAAAAAATATTACAAATGTAATGAATTTGATTATTTTTAAATTTAAAATACTGTATAAGATTTGTAATAAAGTAAATCGATTTCATAATGATTAATTTCAAAACTAACAAATGAAATTTAGAAAAGTAATTTATATCTCTACAAGAATTTAAAATTTTAAAAATAAGAAATTATAAAGTAATTTTATAATATATTTTACCATAGTAAATACTAATGAAAATTAATTTTTTTGGATAAGAAATTGAAAAAAGGATAAAATATGTGTATATAGATATAATTTTTTATTTTTTACAAACTGATATAGCAAATATAGCAAAATGAAATCGCGCAAATAAGATGATAAAGTGAAAATTGAACAAAGTTCAAATGACAAAATGTAACAACTTTGATAAAGATTTGAAGCAAATACGAATTTGGCCTCCTGTAGTCACGTGCAATGCACATGATTGAATTTTTCGGGATTACTTCATTTGCAGTGGCCGACATATGGCACCGTGCAAATATTGTGGACATGGAGTTCAAGGGGTAAAGTGCAATTCGAAAAAATTTAGATGGTAACCTCCCAAAACAAATGTATAGTTTAGGGACTGGGGTATAAAGTGTAATTCTCTCTCTCTCTCTCTCTCTCTCTCTCTCTCTCTCTCTCTCTCTCTCTCTCTCTCTTTTTCTTTTTTTTTTGGGGAGGAAAAGTGTAATTATCTCTTGATATTACTTGTTTTGATTATTTACTGATTCTTTTTTTTTTTTTTGAAAGGATTATTTACTTATTCTTGTTTGGTTTTTATTATCTTTTAAAAAATAAAATTAATCATTTTCCCGGTGAAGTTGCTATGAGTAGACATGCCCAACGGTTCGAACCGAACCGGCGAATCGACGGTTTTGAACCGTGGTCAGCGGTTTTCGAACCGTTGACCCGGTTTCGGTTCGTTTGGTTCAACCGAACCGTAAACCTTAATTTTAAGGTTAGGTTACGGTTAGGAATTTCCAAACCGTAAACCGCCGGTTCTAATCCCGGTTTAACCGGGGTTTTTCTATTTTTTTTTTTCAGCAATTTCAAATTGAAATTTGAATTTCAAATTGAAATTTGAAATTTTGTGATTAAAGTCACTTTTTAGACCGTAAAAAACCGGCTTGTTTTAAACCGGCCGTTTTTTTTTTTTTTTTTTTTTTTTTGAAAATTCTAAATTTGAAAAAATTAACGGTCAAGATCATTTGACCGTTGATGATCAACGGTCAAGATCATTTGACCGTTGAAAACCGCCGGATTTTAACCGAAACCGGTTTTGCTAAAGGTGAAACCGGCGGTTTTGTTAAAACCGCGGTTTTCCGTTTTTTTTTTTTTTATTTTTTTGAATTTCATATTTTTTCCTATAAATACCCCTTCCAATTCATCCATTTTTCCTCACACCAAATTTCTAATCTCCCAATTCTCTACATTCTCTATATTCAACTTGTTCAAGTTTAAATTCCAAGTTTCAATTTAATTTTTAGTAGTTTCATACTTTTAATTTCATTAGCTATTTTAAAAAAATGTCGAGACGTGGAGGATCTTCCCATCAATCTAAGGGCAAAGGTTTGGCGTCCGGCTCCGAGCAACAACCACCACCACCACCACCACGTTTTGATGAAGCTTTCGATTTGAACGAAGATGAAATGAAGCTTGTTTTGCTAGTTTGCAACAAGAAGGTGAGGCTCAACCGAATCGCAATCACCAACTCAAACTCAAAGTCGCGAGCTCGCCACTTAGATCCGATATTTTTCGGTTCATTTTAAAAAATTCCGGATCCTACAACCGGCGGTTTCAAAGTTACTTGCAATTATTGCACTAATTCCTACAAGTTTAGAGGAGGGGCGGTTATGGGACGTTCACGAACCACCTCAACAAAAAACATCCGGATAAAGTTGGGCTAGATCGTGCTCAAACACAACTACCGACGGGATTCACGGGTTCTTCAACAGGTATGGAGTCTTCTTCTTCTTTATTTAAATATACCGATATAAATGCTAGAAAAGAGACAACTTTATTTGTTAGTGGTATGTCACTCCCTTTTAACTTTGCCGATAATAAAAAATTTGAAAGGTATACTAGACGTGCTTTTAACCCCGCTGCTAATAAAATTTCACGTTCTACATTGACTCGCGATATTAAAAACACAGTTTGTGAATTTAAGTTTCAATTAATTAACTCATTTGCTAATTTACAAACAAAAGTTTCAATTTGTTCGGATGTATGGAGTGATCATTGGCAAAGAAGTTTTTATATGGGAATTACTTGTCATTGGGTTGATGATTCATGGACTTTGCAAAAACGTTTAATTGCATATAGAGATTTTAATGTTGAACATACCGCTATTAATATTTCTCATAAAATTCATACTATTTTACAAGAATATGGCTTAGTTACAAAAATTTTTTCAATTTCATTTGATAATGCTAGTGCTAATACAACTAGTTTACCATCACTTATTAATATTTGTGAACCTTCTATTGGTGGCAAATTTTTTCATGTTCGTTGTATATGTCATATTATTAATTTATGTGTTCAAGATGGTTTAGCTACTTTAAAAGAAGAAATTGCACCTATTAGAGATGCACTTTTATATTTAAACAGATTTTCTTCTGTTTTGAAAAAATGGGCGAGATATTGTAAAGAAAATAATTTATACCCAAGAAAATTCTCGGCCGATGTGCCAACTCGTTGGAATTCTACATATAAAATGATAAATGATAGTTATGCATATAGAGAAGCTTTATGTTCATTTTTTGCCGATCAACAATGTGGCATAGTTTTATTTCCCAATCAATGGGATGCATGCTCTAATTTATGTCAACTTTTAAAGATTTTTAAAGATGCTACCGAAGAATTATCGGTGTTTATTATCCTACATCAATTTTAGTTGTAGATCGTTGTGTTAAAATTGCACTACTTTTTAGATCTCTCATGCCTTGTGCTACTATAAGACCAACTATTGCCCAAATGGGATTAAAATGGTTAAAATATTTCACTTATATTCCTAATGTATTTTTAGTTGCAAAAATATTAGATCCTAGAGTAAGATTAGATTGTTTAGAAGAATTGTTAGGAATATATTATGATGCTTTGTTTCCTATTAAAGAACATGACACTCCCATTCCAAGTGTTGTAGTAGAGAATGCTAAACAATGTTTATATGATATTTTTAAAGAATATTCAATAAAATTTGGTGATAGTTTTAGAGGCTCATCTAGTTCTACTATTTCTACACCCGATGTTGAACATACTAGTGATATTGGTACGTTTAATGAGGCGTCGGTATTTGCACCATTAGATAATTTTTATGACGCGAGGATACCAAAACGTTCGAGAGAGGCGCGACCCTTATCTTGAACTTGATACATATTTAACATCTCCTTTTGATTATCTTGAATTTGTAGTAGGGAATTCAAAGTTCGATTTGTTAAAGTGGTGGTCAAAGAGGTCTTCTCTTTTCCTTTAGTAACTTTAATTGCGAGGGAAATATTAGTCGTTCCGCCCTCAACCGTCTCCGTAGAGCAAGCATTCAGAGCAAGCATTGAGTGAGGAGGTTATATTCCTCGGATCCTGACGATCTAGATTAACAAAGAGAAAGTCTAGAGGCTCAAGTATTGCTCCACGATTGGACAAACGCCGAAACACGTGAGCAACAAGTCGATTTTGATGATTCCGAAGAAAGCGATAATCGATAATCTTGATACCGATTCAAGCAACGGGTCACAAAATAATTGAAGAATCACGTTGCCACTTGCCACCTTCCCTAAGGTAAGTAAAAGGTAAAGAGAACTACGTAGGGTTTTGATTCCTCTACATGAGGATACGTAAAGCAATTTTATTTCAATATTCAAAGTTAAATTTCAAATTTTTAACTTAGAATATTAAAATAAAACTTAAACCCATTTCTTTTTTTTTCTTTTTTTTTTCTTTGTGGTTTGTACTTTGTACTTTGTAATTTAAATTTTATACGAAATTGTATTAACTTGTAATTTTATTTTTAAATTGTACTTTGGAATTGTAATATATTAGAATTTTTCATTTTGTAAATTGTAAGTTGTAATTTTATTTTTAAATCAATAAAATTATTTTTTGTGTTACTCAATTTTATTTCTTTCATCAATTGTGTTAATTTATCAATGGTGTTAATTTATTAATATTAAAAACTTAAAAATTCAAAAATTCAAAAAAAAAAAAAGAAAAAAAGAAAAAAACCGGCCAAACCGGAATCGGAACCGCCGGAACCGGCGGTTTCCAAACCGGCGGTTCGAACCGAATCGGAACCAAACCGTCTATAGACGGTTAGGATTTATTCCACCTTTGGGCGTAATCAGAACCGGGCGGTTCCGAACCGAACCGGCGGTTCGGAACCGTTGGGCATGTCTAGCTATGAGAATGGGCAATTTACAAGAATCCTAAAACTAAGGGCAAAAGCGTAGAGCAGAGTAGGGATATGATATGCTGACGTTCACCCAAAGCCCCGATTCGATTTCTTGAAATGGCAGAAAACCACAACCAGTAGTAGTTGCTCTTCATCTTCTTTCTTCTCCGTGCGTTGCTCGTCTTCATCTTCTGTATCCCAACGACCCCTCAGGTGCTCGTTCTGAATTTTCGATTTTACTGAAGTTGTTCGTATATTTGAAACATTTGTTGAATGGGTTCTTGTATGTGTTGTTGTTATTGCTGGTTTATATTTGTAGATATGCAGTTCTTGGCGCTGGCTTTGCTGGGTTGTCCGTGGCTTGGAATTTGCTTCAAGTACTCTCTCTCTCTCTATATATATATATGCGTGTTTGTGTGTGTGTTTATTTAGATGTTCTTGCTTCCTGCTTGTAATTACAAAATAATATTGTTCAAATTGTGAGTTAATTTTGCAAGTGTTTTCTTTAAGACTGACTGCCGGAAAGAGGAGAAAGCTTGGTAAAATAAAGAAAATGAAGTCAAAACTGCATACACATTTCTAATTTTCTTATCTTATAGTTTCATTAACTTGGTATAATGTTCTCATTTTTATCAACCTGTATCATTTTTTTCTCTCTTTCTATGCAAATGTCTTTGTTTCCTATGTATGTCCTTTTGATATTTTTTTTTGAAAAAAGAGGAATTAAATCAGCATTTTAAAATAAAATCTGGAGCCAATGCTCGCACGGGGGATAATTTTCAAAACAACTTCTTTATTTTGGGAAATGTGAAAACAAGGAGGACTAATATGGATATGGCGTCAAGCTTTCTATGTTCAGTTATTTTTCACTTGAATTTGCAGAATTCCTTTTTCTTTTCCAAAGTAAACCTTTTAATGCTCTCGAGAAACGATCACCTCGTAATAATTCTATAGAGATGATACAGTCAGACTTATTATCCTCGTAAAGTGATTTTTTAACTGTAACTAAGGCTTATGACCGTAAACGATGGCGCGATATGATCCGTATAGCCGACCCCACGTAGTGGGATTAAGGCTTAGTTTGTTGTTGTTGTTGTTTAACTAAGCACACAAGAATGAGGATTGGAAACAAAAAAGATATTCTAACTTTTGCAGTCGTGGTAATTGTGTATAATTTTGTTGGCTTGCCAGCTCCATACAGTTTTCATCATTTAGTGCTCTGTGGAGACTATCCATCATCCATCTCATTCAGGACAATCAGTTCCTCGTCTTCTTTCACATGCTTGTTCGTTTTTCCTCCTTTGACTGTATTAACTGTTGAAAGGACACATTTACAGCATGGTCCTAAGGAAAGACATCTTTGTGTTGATATTTATGATGAAGTTGGCATAGGTGGAGGTGCATCTGGAGTTGCTGGTGGGCTTCTGCATCCATACTCCCCCAAAGGTCCATATCTCGATTGCGTTTTTTTTTTTTCCCTTCAGCTCTCTTGCTGTTGTGGGCATTAAAGTATTTTTCCAAAGTACCTTGTAGATAAGTTCAAATGTGAAAAAAAGAGATTACATACTGGTACGGTTTCTGGCTGAGGTAGTTCACTATACTTTGGCAGTCAAGCTTCTTTGGCGGGGTGCTGAGTGCTGGAAAGAGAGTTTGAATCTCTTAAATATTGCTGAAAGAGCACTAGTAAACGAGGGAAAAGGTGAAACTCTGGAAAATGGTGAATCTCCTATAATCAGGAGAAGGTAATTCATGCTTCAGTTACCTATATGGAGAATAACTGATAAGTTCGTGTAAATTCAGTTAATGTCTATAAGTTATCACTACTGGTATACTATGAGAAAGTAAATCATTTTCAGCAATCCTAATTCCTATCGAGGGTGAGGTTTCTGGTGCTTAAATTTGTACTTCTTCTACTGGAAATTGTGATTATCTGAATCTTAATCTTTTATTTCTTTCTTTAAATGAACATAATCTTATTAAATCTCAGATTGCCAGTCTTAGATCTGACTAGCATGCATATGGGGTTGTACTTTATGCTTTCTTCATTTTCAAAATAGGAATAGCCAAGTTTGGCCCTGAGGTTTAGCCTAATTTGAAAAAACTCCAGTTATCTTTCAAAATTACAATTCCCCATTACAATGTTACAAACAGCCCCTTGAGATTTGTGTTATTTACCTAACAAATAAACAAATGCTAAGGGGGTATTTGTAATTTTGAAAGATAACTGAGTCTTTTTGTAATTATCCCTTAAGTTTATAGTAAGAGTTGGTTGTTGTACCTGGAACTGAGACTACCTTGTTTATTTCAGAGGGATCTTAAGACCAGCCGTCAATTTGAAGAACATGAATATAATGACAGAAGTAAGACCTTCCGAGCTGCCAAATTAAATATGAGATGTTAATTCGACTTCTCACTGATTGAGATTCATCTTGTTTTCATGAGTAGAATGCTCAGAACTGTCTTGCCAATTGCAGAATAAAGCTCATCCATGAGGATGCTGCTCAAAAGCTTATCCCTAATTTATCAGTACCTTTAAACTTGGCATTTTATATGCCTGAAGCTTTGAATATTAATGCGCAAAGCTACCTTAAGGTTAGAGGAAAAGCCTCAAGTCTCTGGATTGACATATCTTTTCTAGTGTTTTTTTTTTTTTTTTTTACCATTTCCCAATCTTTTTCCTTGTAGGGTCTATACTTAGCATGTGAAAATCTTGCAAATGAAATGTCTAATTTGGGCCATGGGCATAGAGAATTGAGTTTTCGCCAGAAATCTGTCCAGAGTCTGCCAGAAATAGCAGGTATATCTCTTTATGACTGTTTTTCCCCACAAGGGTTGGTCACTTCTCATCGACTTATGATTCTGAAAATATTCTTTTGGCAAGTTTGTAAATTGACTATCATGACCCCTTTAATTTTAGAAGAATTGTGTTTTGGAAAAGGGAGTTGATTACCTTGATGGTGTTCTACACTATAATTCTCGTCATTCTTAAGAATAAGAAAACTGGTGGCATAATGTTTGCAGGAGACTACGATGCAGTGATTATCTGCTTCGGAGCGCGGGCGGACTTTCTGCCAGAGCTATCTGGAAAGCTGCCTCTGAGGACGTGTAGAGGCGTCATTGCTCAGCTCCAACTTGGTGATGATATGAGGTCGATTTAATGCTAATTGTTCTTGAGTAGTTTGCTAGGCAGTTTATGTTGCGCCAAAGAAAGACAGATATGACAAGTTAGTGAAATTTAAGCTCTGTCCTCCACGCGCATGCGCATTTAAGGAGTGTTTGCAAAAACTTATGTTTTTACAGAAGTAGAAGTCAAAAGCAGCTGAGAGTCACAAGTTGCTAGTGTTTGCAAATAGAATCTAAGAAGTACAACACGCGTTGGTATGTTTGCAACAGAACCTCAGAACTACAATAAGCTAAAAGAGAGTGTTTGGTAAATAAGTTGTAAAAATGCTTTTATTTGTGTGCAAAGGTCCAGATTGCCCTTCAATTTTGAGATAGGAGTTCGTGTACATATAAATATATATTGAGGCCCAAAATTTCCTAAAGAAACTACTTTTTGTCGAATTAGAAGTAGAAGTTGGCGTTTGAAAACACTAGGGACTACCTTTTTTAACCCGAAAACTTAGAATCACTTCTTTTAAGTGTTTGCAAACACTCCCTCGATCTCATTTTATTTAATTCTACATCGAACAGCTTTAAGATCCATAACTTGCTAAATTCATATCTTTTTATCCCCACTTATTGAAATTGTCTTGTTCTGTTCATTTGCAGAGAAGAATACCCAAAGCATAGCCCCTCAGTTCTGTCAGATGCCTGGCTTGCTGTACACGGAGCTCGCAATATAGATCTTGGATCAACATGGGATTGGAAATCAAAGAATTACTCAAGAGACGTCTCAACCGATGAAGCGTCCAAGGCAACTGAAGTTCTTCTCCGAAAAGCTTCTTCAGTATATCCAGCCATAGAAAATTGGACGATAACGGGAGCAGTTGCAGGACTAAGAGCAATGCCACCACTCACTGCAGATGGATCACTTCCACTTCTTGGTCGTGTAAATGAATATGTTGATGGGGACCATACTTGCAAATACTGGTTATTTACGGGCCTCGGTGCAAGAGGTCTGTTGTTCCATGGTTGGCTTGGCAAACTTTTGGCACTGGCTGTGCTCTCCTGTGACGAAGATTTGATCCCTTGTGAATTAACTTCGTGGAAGCATAAAATGGATTGATAAGGAAATATCAGTGGCATGGAGCTTATGAATATTCATTTCATGTTATAAACTCGTGATATAAATTAACAATCAAATTGCTCTGATTAATTGAATGTTGGCTTGGAATGACTCTGAGATACTTTGCACAACGAGATACCAAATTTCCTCATTAAACAATAATTATAAAGACAAATATATATTGGTACTCTGATAATTGGAGCACTAATTCGAAATTTTATTATAATGAAGCTTGAAATTATAAATTCATTTTTTTCTCCTTACCGACGATGCTGCAGACATGAAATATCCAATTCATTTGCACTTTGTCTATAATGAATCCAAAAACTCTATCCAAAATTCAAACTCGAATCATGAAGACTCGATTAGCCTAGAATTTCAAGTGCACCAGCTCCATTTAAATGTACTCATTCTTAGGGGTCACTATGACACGACACACGGATCTAGGATGACACGATTATTAACACGAATTACATAGAGAAATGATATGATATGTAACAATACGTCATGAAAGCACACGACAAGAAAATACGAAACTACAAGTTTAGTTAAATTACACTAGCTTTTATGATAAAAAAAAATAATAATAACACGAAAAACACGATAATCGACACTTAACACAACATGCTGACACAAATTGCTACCCTCACTTTTGACTTATAATATTTCTGAGACGTTATTGATCCATGCATATTGCGTGGCGTATTCTCCTGCTGTAATATCATTCTTCTGTTCTTTGTAATGCATTTTTTAACCTGTGAAAAAGATAAGCCATGTAATGCATAAAAATAATTTTGTTTCTTAGTTTTGACATCTTTTCTTGGTGCTTGAATGCATCAGCCATAGTTGTCCCTTGGTAGAATCATAAACTTAATTAGCTTTTACTGAATTGTTATTTTTCATTTTTCAAGAAAATCAGAGTTTAACATGTTAGAGGAAGTGAGTGTTACAGAGTGGAGAACACTTTCCTCATTTGCAGAAAAATAGAAGGATTAAAAGCCAAAAGTGGGGCCACAAATCTTCTATACTATAACCATAACCATTTGAACATTGTTCTAGCCCAAAGGATGCTAAGGAACTCCTATGCTGCAAACAGTGAATTGCAATTGTTTTAAAGATCTGGTTCTGTTTGTGCCCTAATTGACCATTAAATAGCCCTTATGCTATGTTGTGTTTTGATGATACTAAATGACAGCACCAAAATACCATTTTGGTAGAGAATGGCTGCAAAGAGAACTTCTCTAATGTGATTACTTAAGGTGGTTGTCTACTCTCCAGCAGATGATGTCTGAGTACTTCATGATTTAACATTTACTGAATGCAAAATAATTTGAAAAATATTAACAAGGTATGATCATAATTTATTTATGTGCAAGAATCCTTGACGAAGAAGATTTCTAGACTTAAGTTATTGTAATACTTGCTGTACACCAAGGCATGAAATTTCCTGATATCCAATTGGATTATTTACTTCCTGAATAAACTCCCAATTGAATTATTTCACCGTTTTACTAGTAGATTATTCTCTCAGAATCTTAATACTTGTGCTGGTTCAGTCTTTCTAACTAATTGAATGTTCTTTCACGATATGAATGATCTACTGAATTTATAGAACTTGGTTTTGTTTTACAAATAAGAAATTGATAAAAGAAAATCATCATTCACTAGTCATGCATAAGTCATAACCATTTTCTTGGTTCCACAAAATCTCTCACTCTTTATGCTGATCAGAATCAATGTCGATATCATGTAATGGGTTAGTGAACGGTATATATCAACTCATGGTTTCTCTTTAGCTTTTCTTGTTCCCCGTCAGGCCATACCTTTTCCCTTGAAATACAGACCGAAGAAATATCCCCATGAAAATACATACCAAAACCCCGTAATCATGGTGAAATGCAACCCACGTACATTGGTGTGGGGAAGGAAAGTATTTTCAATATCGCCATTTTTTCAAAACATCCAAATCTGAAACCTTTCAACTGGGAAGGAGATGTCGGCAATTCCTCCCACTGAGTCGTTGAGAACTTTTAAATGGTTTATAAAGCTCTAGGTAATTGTAATAGCTCGTGTTGGTTGTGGGAAAATTTTGAGTATGTTTATAAAGTAAATTAGTTTCATTAGAGGCGCTGTTGAATTTCTGCCGCCAGGTTGACTAGACCAATGGTCTAACATGGGTCCTTAGGGTGGGTATATTAGTTTCATTAGAGGCGCTGTTGACTTGATGTTCTTATACTAATGTAGTGGGCTATGGCTAAGTATTTTACGTCACAAGTAAATTGCATATTTGAACAGGGAAATTTTTAAGATTCCATGCGATATTGGTTATAGAAGATTTCTGTATTGGTTTCTAAAGATGCAAGTATTCGTATGGTTTACAAAAGGCTTAATATTTTGGAAAAGTTGGTTTGTATTTTGATGTCAATGTGAAGGTCATGAGTCAAAGTCAGGACCTCCTGGATTCAGGCTTGTGTACTGGTTGGTTGTCATATTTTCTCAGAGTAGGATGAACCTAATACTCCCTGCAATTGACTTGTGCATGGAAAGATGAAAAGTGTGTGTACTTTTGTGTGACTGCTAAGGAAATGCAATTATGGCTTGAAACGGGGAACTATGTAAATTGATATAGAACTATGAGATTTCTGTGATACTTGAATTCCTCTGTGTCTTGTTTCATGGAATTTTTATTGTTCTTGTCTGCATATGCATCACTTTTGTATTTTCGAGACTGATTGTCTTTCCCCTTATCCTTGACTTATTGGACTTGTTGGACTATTTGTTTGCTGATATTTAGATCAATGGAGAGAGAAAGAGGAACACTTCATTGAACTACCACCCGAGATTTGTCAGTTGAAAGTTGTTGGTTTCTCTAAAGATATTGGAAGTTCATTATCTCTGTTACCATCAATCATGCATCGGCTTGAAAGCTTGCTTGTGGCCATTGAACTAAGGGACAAATTAGTTGCTTCATTCACCGAGGGAGCAGAAGTTACTGCTAATCGTGTAAGTGTCTTTCTTTCTTCCTTTTTTCTTTTTTAAACGATTAGTCTGTCTAACGTTCGATCTTCCACCGCCAAATTAAAATTTGTTACATAATCATCCATTTGAAATTGGATCAGATTCTTGAAGCACTCACAACAGAAAGATGCTGTGAACAATTTTCTCTTGAAAGGCTTCAAGTGCTTGGTGACGCGTTTGCAGTTGGTAGGCATCTTTTTCTTAAGCATGACGCCTTAGACGAAGGATAGCTAACTAGAAAGCGTTCCAACATTGTCAACAATTCAAATTTACTCAAGCTGGCAAATTTACAGGTAACTGATGTTAGTTCTATGATTCCTAGGTGCAAAAAGGAATTGAGTTTTGAGGTTAATAAAACCCTTTCACGAACATGACATCACTACTGAACTTGCCATTTCTTTGAACAGGAAATGTACAATGCTTTCTTACCCGATCGAGGATATACACAATATATAATCACCTTAATTCTTTCCTGAAATTACATTATAGCCACATCTGGCCATATTGAATATTCAACATTGGGTTGAAATAGAATTTTAGAAGAAAGATGAAAAGTGAAAATCTTGGGGGTATCTTCACAGTTTTGCTCGTGAAAAAAGTTGTGTCTGTGACAAGTTTTGTGAAGAATATTTATTTAAGGAAGCGAGGGATTATTCCTGTAGTGAAAATAGGACCATTCAGTTTTGCACATAGGGATGGTTTTTAAATGTTATCTATTTACAAACTGGTACTCCGGACATTAACTAATGTGACGTCCTCTTCTATTATCCTCGAGTCTAAGCAAAAATCCGTGCTTCTGTTTAGTTAGATTTTCGTGCATGACTGTGACCCTATAACTAAGGCATGCGTAATATGGAACACCCCGTAATACCACTCTCTATAGTTTCTGATTAAAGACGTGGTCAATAGCAATGGGTAAAACCGTAAAAGTAATGTAAAAAGGTAAAGCAAACAATTTATTTCATCACTATTGCAAATCTCTAGGGTCTTGACCACTGTACAAACCAGGTCCCATATGCTAGTACAACTGTCGAACAAGAAAAATGGTAAAATCATGTTTATTAAGGGTACAAACTTATATGAAGATGATAATGTTTTTTTAACCCTGGTGACAGAACACAAAAATTCAATTAAGGGTAAAACATTCTTAAACGTATATAATGTATTGCTTCATTAGTTTAAAAATTATAAGCTTAACAAAACAAAGAGATAAAGGCCTCATGACTTATGTGCACTCATGTCCTGAAAGTGAACATGGTTCCTTAAACAAACAGATTTGGAAAGTTTTGAAACATAGCGAGGGAAGGCTGTTGAATTTTGAATTTGTGTGGAAAATACTATAGGTCATAGTGTTTTCTGACTGTCTTTATGCTGAAATTATTTTGTACGAAAAAATAAAAATTCAGGTATATATTCGTGATCAATCATTTGAGGCCGACCAGTTCTTTGCTTTTGGCCGTCGTTGTCCTTTACGTTGCGAAAATGAAAATGAAGAAAGTATTCACTCTCAATGTTATGGCAAGAAAAATGGTGCAAATGCCGAAGTTAGATGCAACAAATGTCATCACTGGTTACATAACAAGACCATCGCAGATGTTGTAAAGGCACTTACTGGAGCTTTTATAGTTGATGATAAAGCAGCAACGGCATTTCTCAATTGGATCGGCATAAAAGTAGATATTATACGTTCACAAGTTGATAATATCTGCTCCGCAAGCAAAGAATTTCTGCTACTTTCTGATCAGATTGATGTTGAATCGGTAAGGATACAAGTTTACTAATAAGGGGTTACTCATTCAGGCCTTTGTTCATCCATCTTTCAACAATCATTTGGGAGGTTGCTACCAGGTATGTGCTGATGTCCACTCAAATATCAACTAGTTGTTAAAATTTCATGTCTTTGATTTATGGTGATATATATTTGGATTGCTTGAATCAGAGACTTGAATTTCTTGGAGGTTGCTACCAGGTATGTGCTGCATTCAGTGTACCCAAAGTTAAAACCTGGCCAGTTAACAGATTTGAGATCTTTATCCGTGAACAACACTTCATTTGCTGATGTGGCTGGACGATGTTCCTTTCGCAAATTTATTATTTGTGATTCTAGCGTTCTCCCGGAAACAATGAATTAATATGTGAACGGCAATGGAAGATCAGAAACACTGAAGGGGCATATTGAAGAGAGAATTTGTCCTAAGGTTGTTATTATGTGTCCGTCCTATCTGTAGCTTAATATTCTCCTATGCATGATAACTCCTGTTTCTTATTCTCTTGATATCTTTGGCTTAAATTGGAGTTTTTGCTGGCTCTGTTCATGTAGTTAATGATTCGGCTAAGTTGATCATTCTTTGGAGTAGCATAAACATCTGTATCTGACCTACCTCATTTTATGAGTCTGTTTGTGTTGAAGAATATAAAATAATACCCAATTTGTTCTTCAATTGACACTATCCTAATTTGTCAAAAATTTCATGAAATTTTATACCACGTCAATTCTGATATTGTGTGACATCTGTGAGATGCTAGGATATCGTTATACTATTGTAATTGTTATTCTCATGAAAATTAATGTCAACGTCTCTATGGTCTCATATGTGGAGATCTCCAAAAACCAGATTGAAGTTGTTATTGCAAGAACATAAAATGAAAATCCTTTCTATACAATTATTTTTTCAGTGGGTACAATGATTTTTGCCTATTGTTACGAAACTATTGAAACTTGTGTTTGTATTAATTGAAGCAACGGAAACTGATTTAGTTGTAATACAACTGTAATGCTTCAGGCCCTTGGTGACTTAGTGGAGTCTTGTATTTCTTGACACCGGATTTGATTTGAAGCATGTCTGGGAAATAATGCTCTCCCTGCTGGATCCTATTGTTAGTTTGCAGTTAAATCCTCTTAGAGAACATGAACTTTGCCAATCCTATAACTGGGAGCTCGAGTTTTCGTCGGCAAATACACAATCGAAGCTAAAGTGGATGAAGGAAAGGTTTCTGCCACTGCTTTGGCTACCAACACCAGCGGAAAAGCTGCCAAAAAAATGGCTTCTAGACAACTCCTATATGAATGTTTGAAGGTGATCTTTCAAACACAATCTACTATAAATATCAAGGGATACTTGTTTTTTTGAAAGATAATTTTTTTTATTAGACAGAACCTCGAGGGTATTTTACTAATTATCCCTAATTTGTATAACAATTCTCACTTTTTTTTTAGTCCAATCAACTCACTTTCCTTCTATAGTGGAATTTATTTCTTATAACAGCTTTTGTTGTGATGCTGGTGCTGAGGGATGAATATTTGCCTCACCTTTAGCGGATCCTAAATGAGAAATATTAAATTGGCTCAAACCTTTTATTGTACGTTATATCTTCGAGACCAGCACTCAGCTATTTTTACTGTCTGCTGAGGTCATACAGATGAGCTAATTGTCCTAAGATTCCTCTTAATGAGATACCCACAAATAACCCTAAGTACACCACCCACTCTCTAAATATACATCACCCTATTTCTTAAAAACAACTCATTTACTTCATACACCCCCCAATATTCCCCAATTTATCTTTCCCTCAATAAACCCATATAGCAGTAGTACGATGACTCAAATGGGATGACATGATGTATGTTGACTCAAATTGAATGTCACGATGACTCAGATTGAATGGCATGATGGTGACTCAAATGGGATGATACGATAGAGGAAAAGGGGTGTGAAATGTGAATAGCGCCACCCATAAAACAATCGGCCTTAGACCTTTTTACTAGTTAAATCTGTGAAACCCCATTTTAAGTTTGAGAAAGCATTCAAGAGTACAACAGCTAAACTAACATAATCCCATTCCATTCCAGCTTATTCTATTCTTTTTTTCTTTTTCCATTTTCGAAAATTAATTGTAGCTAAACAATTTCTGCAATGCAGTAACTAATCAAACACACTGGACAGAAATTTTCTCAACAAAATCAAATAATTAACAACTAAAAAAAGTAAACAAAGGCCCTAATCCATCCCACAATTTTAAATCAACTAACTATGGTTGATGCTAACATGACATGCAATGTAATTTTTTACATCACAGGGATACAGATATAAGTGGGATTTTCAGAAAACTATTCCAGTAAATCAGCCTGCTTTTGAAGTTCTGGCTACTGGTGGCATTACAACCAAATCAAGATTCCCAGGATAAGGTGTCCATAAACCTAATCCTCCCCTGCTCTCTATCAACTCTGGCTGTTTTTTCAACTCCTCCATTGTTTTTGCCCATTCTATTTTAGACGAATGTTCCCGATTGTGCGGGTGCAACACAAATATCGAGTTGTATTCACAATTTGGAAACATAAAAAATTTGAATGAACCTCCTAACCTATAGACAACATATCCGAAGCTTAGTTGATCTCTTGGCGTAAAGAGATGAACCTCGTTGAACCACAAGCAACTAAACAGATTATTCAGTGCAGTGTGTTCGCGTATGATTATTGCTCCTTCAGGCACATCTGCATTTACCAAAAATAAATTAAATTCCAGCAGTAAAGGACGGAATCGGCTGTCTCGTAAAGAGAACACAGATAAAATATAAACATATATTGGAAAGTTGTTAATCTTACCACTCAAGGTGCCTTTTTGCTGACTCCAAGGCTCCAATCCCTCGTAACGATATATTTTCATGTGTAGATCAATTAGTGGGCGAGCATATCGCTTCCTTCGTTTGTTTGAATCAGCCTCTTCATATATATTGCGATGATGTTTATGCTGAGCAATGGCAAAGGTGTATTTCCCACGCCATAAATATCTGCAAGTTAAGATTGAATCGCAAGAAACAGTCAAGTTCTTTTCAGTTGATCATGTGCAAAGATTTTAAATCTAGAAGAAATACTACTCTATTGTGGTATCATGTAGAGCTCCATTAACCAGATTATCATGTGAAAACTCTGCTTCTGAACAGGTAAAAGGCGCATACGAAATCAACATCTAATGTTATATCCCTAATATTTCCTAGCTAGAAATCCAACTGATAAAGTATATAACTTTCGCAATAACATGATAGTAACTGTCGGAGTATTACCTCCAATTAAGTTACAAGGACATACTGAAGTATGAAGAATTTGCACAAACCCCACAAAAACAATGAAGGGATGATTACAAAAAATACCCTTGAGGTTCAGTCTAATTACGAAAAACCCAACTATCTTTCGAAATTAGTACTCCCTTGATATTTGTTTCTATTTTACGAATTGCACCCTCAAAAGGGGTTATTTGTTAAAAAAAAACCTCAAGGGGGTGTTTGTAATACTTTAAGGATGTATTTGTAATTTTGAAAGAAAACTGAATTTTTTTAATTAGGTTTAGGCTAAACTTCAACAGTAGTTTTAGCAAGGGTAATTACAAATACAACCCCTGAGGTTTAGCCAAATTATAAAAAACTCCAATTACCTTTCAAAATCACAAATACCCCTTAAGGTGTTACAAACAACCTCTTGAGAGTTGAGATTTGCATTTGCCTAACAAACAGCCCCCTCTTGAGGTCCAATTTGTAAAATAAATACAAATGTCAAAGGGGTATTTGTAATTTTGAAAGATAACAGGGTTTTCTTGTAATTAGGCTAAACCGCAAGGGTAATTTTTGTAATTATCCCTTTTTGTAATCATCCCAACAATGAATGTGCTTGGCTCAGAAGTATGTGATGAAGCACTATCATACCTTTCCAATAGAAGCAATGGATCCACTATAAGCTCCATTTTACCGTCAATCCAGATGCTATATTGGGCTTGAGGGAACAACCTGTGGGTTAATATCTTTGGAACCTTCCCGTTTCTTCTCGGTTCATCATAAGGCTGGTGCTTAAGCAGAATTAGTCGCCAGATACCCACCCATTGCCCTCCGTGAATATCCTCTGTGACACTAACATTATTTCTGATGAATTTAAGGGACACTTCATCAACCACCATTAGGAAACAAAACAGACTCTCTGAACGTTTACTAATATTTGATGGCTGGTGAGGTGAATCATAAGCATCAAAAATGCCAGTTGCCACGACAAATTTACATTTCTTCACATATTCAATGTCTTTCGGAGCCATCTCTTCACCTCCACCTTGCATAAATCCACAATGCACCTGAAAGTATTAAACATCTATAGTAGTTAACATCAAATATATTAGGGGCACAACTAGTTGATGTTGATCAATCTGTGATTTTTGCATCAATAAAATTGTAACTTTTTATTCTTTTTAGGGATAATTACAAAAACACCACTGACGTTTTTGGTTTTTGAAATCTTTTTCAGCTTGTGCTGGGGAAAATGTAATACGAAATCAATGGGGTTTTTGCAATTTGCAAAAGCTTCTAGGTTTTTTTGTAATTAGCCCGAATCTCAGGGGTGTTTTTGTAAATATCCCTTCTTTTTATCCAGCATTCATAATTTTGACTAGAAAAAAATCAAGAAAAGAAAACTAAAAGGTTATTGGTATAGATCTTTTCAAATTCAGCAGCCTGAGGCTAAAAGAATTATTCATACTGGAAAGAAAATATATGAACTTCAACATCTAAATACATTAGTTTCTTATCAACCTTTTCTTTCCCATTCTTTACCATAAAAGACAATTGCCATTTATTTGAATCCAGTTTTTCTGAATAAATTAATTCAAAAAATCACTTAAATAGACTACAACAACGTCCGGATATTTCAATTGTCTTTTTACATCGAATGTCCATGAAGGGTGCTTAGTTCAAAAAAATGAGAAAGTTCATGCATATATGATCAGAGAAAATTATCCAGCTCTTCAAACTGATGTTGTACGGTAACAACTTAAGCAAACACATAGACCAGTGTTCACAAAAAAGAGTAGCTTATTACCTTCATGTTCGGCTTGATTTTGAAGCTTTCCTCTCTTTGCTGCCAAGTCAGATGGCCACCAAAGCGAGGAGAAAAAGACTTAGCAGCAAAGAGAGGAGAAGATTGAGAGCCATTGGTTGCATTACTATCTTCAGTAATATAGGACAGTCTCTGCACCAACTTTTCTGGTGTTCGTTTCTCTGGAATGACTATTTTGTTCGGGTCATCAGCAACAGGGATAGGACAACCTAGATGTAAAAAAGAAGAAAGAGAACTATACATAAATGATCAATCAAGTGAAAGTACTAAATATAAATAGTAAAAGGAAAATCTCTAGTCTTACGATGTGGTGGTGTCACAAGTCCCATTGTGTTTAAAACTCCATATACTTTGCTATCTTTGTTACAAAGAGCTGCAGATCAAAAAAAATTGACTTAAAAATTAAAGGAAATAATCATTTGTCTCTTTTGAGAAGGAGAAATAGTAGGATATTTGGAGTAAACGGTAACCTAATAGCATGATTTGTGCATTTCAATCACATCAAACAGTAACAAAAACATACCAGTTTAACTTCATACAAGGCAACTGCAGCATTTTTTTTAGGGATAATTGAAGAAGAAAAAAAAATTGAGGATTACAAAAAAAGAAATCCAAGAGATTCTCGGGAATTACAAAAAAACCATTTAGTTTGATCCGTCTTACATGTTCGGTGTTCCCCCTTCATGTGCAAAAAATATTTCAAAAACTCCAATTACGTTAATCAAAATACTAAAGTTACACCCTTAAATTTAAGACACAATCAAACCTATTGTAATTTTCGAAAACCTCTTGATTCTTTTCTGATTAGTCCAAACCTTAGGGGTCTTTTTGTAATTATCCCTTTTTTTATTGAGCACATTCAACATCTTACAGCCTAGCAGCAGAAGTTAACTACATCAAATTTAAAGTTATGTATCCAAAAGACCTTAACTTCATCAACTAAGTTATGTATCCAAAACTAGTTCTTCAAGTTATAGCTTTTTCCGTAAACATTTTCCCAGAAACTTTTTTGTATCATTGCATATTACAACACTAGAATAACTATTGAAGTATAAGCACCGAAAACATTTTCACACTGCCGCGTCAAATGACAGCACCTGATAAGTTACTCATAATTGTATAGCGTAGTAGCTTCAGATTATAACATTTTCCCTAATTCATAACTACACGAGTGAAAGACAAGTGACAAGTTAATCAGCAACAAACTGATAGTCATAAACAAAACAACATACTTTTCACTGTCTTTTGTAGAAAAATCACAAAGTCATAAACACAACACCCAGGACAAAAAAAAAACATAGTGCTCATTAATGTTCTACTATTTTCATCGAATCGGGATTAGCTGAAAATTCTTTAAAGAAACATTTGCAGTTAAGCTCCTAAACTAAAGGCATAAATTTTCTCTAGAACTGATAAATGCATAAAAAGTTGAGCAGACAATGGCAAAGAATACAACTAACCTGCAAAAAATGCAACAGAAGATTGGCAAGACCATATATGAAACAACAAAACGGTGAGAATTAACAACATCCAAATAATTCCTCCTGTAAGAATCAATCGAATGAAACCCCTTTTCCATATAATCCTCATTGCATACTCTTGGGATAATTTCCCACTGTACAACAACCCTCCTTCAGTATCTGCATTCACAGATTTTGTTTTAACCCATTAAAATTTTCAAACCCTCCAAGAAAAAAAACATTAAATTATGTTAAATGAAAGGGAAATAGTATATTTACCTTTGGTTTGCTGGTGCTGATTTCTTCGGGCAGCCCGCGAAGAAACGGACCGATGGAAATCATTTTCCATGAATTTAAGCCCTGTTCAAATGGGTTGTGCTTTTTTTTTTTCCCACGGGAATAATGAATTTATGATCAAATAGGGTAGTGGTGAACGGAATCACAAAGATCTAATCTTGGACTCTGTTTTCAGGTGATTCTTGAGAGCAAAATCATGGAACATAGTGTAATGTATCTAGATCTGTTTAAATTGTGAGCAAATTATACAGATCTGAGCATCGCCGTCGGTTCTGTAATCTACCTCCGATTTCCAGATGATTGATGATCAGGACTTGGGCTTCTTTGCCAACTTTCTCGGCATCTTCATATTTGTGCTGGTGATTGCTTATCAGTATGTCATGGCAGACCCAAATTATGAGGGCAATTGATTCTCAGAATCCATATGTAGACTATGCAAATGTAAAATTGCCAGGTGACGTGGTACAACTTTTTGGGAGACAATTAATATAGCCTTACTCTAAAAAAAAATGGATAATATTTGAAAGTAGAACGAACTGGAAAGAACTTTGTCCTCCATTATATCGGTTTTTTTCTTTCGCTATTCAAAAAAACTGAGAGCAAATTATATATTTGTTTTTTGGGAAGGAACCAAATTATATTTAAGAAAGGACTTAGAAGAAAAATCTGCCACATTAGTATTCTTCTTTATTTTATTTTTTTCGAAGCAACTCTAATTGTTTTTCTATATTTTGGATGACAGGCATTCAAATCGAATTTCGATTTCTTTAACTTTCTCAAATCGAATGAATCTAATTGATATTCTTAAACCTCAATTCAAAAGTGGGTCTTAATTCAATTATATACGATTTATTGAATTCTATCTAATTGAATTAAAATTTCCCAATTTAACTTGAGTAAGTCCAAAAATCCAAATTTATAAATAAATTGGGCAAAATTTGGATTTAATATCTATGTTTTTTTTGATAGAATTCCAACTTTTTTCTTTTATTTATAGTGGAAGAGTTTTTTTAATTATACAAAAGCATTATGTAGTTTTTTCATTATACATATGTATATAAAATCTACTATCTAGTTGATAAGTATAATACACAGTAGAACCTCGATAATTTAATATTCGATTATTTAATAACATCGCTTAAATAATAATTTCGGCATTTCCCAACTTGTGGACAACATGCTAAATTAATAATTTGCTAAATTTATAAATAATATATGTTCGAAAAATTATATAGGCCCCATAGGATATATAAATTAATAACTCTTTAATATATAGTATATCTATAATAATCTATGAGGACTTCATTAAAAACAACCCAATTGTCATTTGTTTCTTATTGAAATTGATGTTATCATAAAGTTTGTATCTTTTTTTTTTTTTTGAAGGGCATAAAGTTTGTATCTAAATGTTATTAATATAGTAAAACCTTCTAGTGTGGTTTTATCATAGCTTAATAAAAAACTATTCAATGACATTTATGTCGAGCTTTAATTGTCTTGAGCAGAGGGTATACAGTAAAACTATCATTTTCAACTTTATAGTTCACATGATGCTCTCGATTATTTGCTCGTTAGTCAACATCCCTACAATTTTGTTACCTTTCTTTAGGGTAGTTAAAGAGATATCCGACATCTATTACATTACAATAATTAAACTCTTTGATTAGATTTTGTTGTTCTTGAGTGTCTTCACTATCTAACGATCGTTTCATCCAAACTCTATCAAGTCATGTCATCATTGATCGAAATTTACAACGTGAAATCCATTTGCAATTGCATTTGCATAAACATCTATACTTCAAACTGAATTTGCAAAATTTATTGCACATAAAATATTTATCATCTATGGATTTGAATTCCCTACTTTATAACCCTCCAAAAGACTTAGGTAAAATCATCGCCTATGTTGCATCTTAAAAGCTCTTTATAAGGTTAAATCTTTGATGTTTTGTTTGGCAGAAATAACAATAATTTAATATTTTGCAACTTTTAAATAGTTTTTGGATTAGCAGGATTATTATCATCAAGAGAAGTTTTCAACCAACCAAATTTCTATAAAATAATAAATTGTTAATTTATCAATGATTTAATATCTCATTAAATTAATAGATTTTGGCAATCCCAATGTTATTAATTTATAGAGGTTTAAATATAGTGCACATACTATTATAGTAATCAAGTATTTGTATTTGTATCATACATGTACTTAGACCATCTCCACTAGTCTGCACCATTTTAGTGCAAAATATGCACTCCATCTCCAGCAGTCTGCACTACTTTATGCACTAAAAAGAATATTCCATAAGATTTCTTATTTTATTCATTTAATATTGATTTTTATCAACTTCGCCTGCATATAGACAGGGCAACCCGTCTATATGTTGCCGGTCCCAATCCCGGATAAAGGAGGAGGGTTGCGTTAGGTCGACAACCGGCGTAAAACTCTTGTCATTTCCTTATGGTATGGATCATATAAGACATCGTGATAAAGGCTAGGATGCTCCCCGTAAGGAGTGTGCCGTAGGTCGCTGCGGTGTCTCGGCAAGGACCGCTACACCTCCATAAGGGCTTGGGTGTAGTGAAAATACACAAGAGCCCTCACACACTAATAAGAGAAACACAAATGGTAATAAGAAAATTAGAAAGTATAGAATTGGCGGTTGGAACATAGGTACTCGATGGTAAAACTATAGAGCTAGTAGATATTATGAAAAGACGAAACATATATATTATGTGTATCCAAGAGACTAAATGGGTAGGCGAGAAAGCTAAGACACTAGATACTACAAGTTATAAGCTTTGGTATAGTGGAAAGGATAGAACTAGGAATGGGGTGGGTGTCATTGTAGATCCTCTCTTCATAGATCAAGTAGTAGGAGTAACTAGAAAATGAGATAGAATAATAGCCCTTAAAATTATAGTAGGTAAATCTAACTTATAAATATTGTTAGTGTATATTCACCTCAAGTAGGATTAGATGATGCTACTAAGGCTAAATTTTGGGAAGATTTAGAAACTCTAGTGCAATCAATCCCTCAAAATGAAAGGGTCCATGGAGGATATGGCTTTAGCTCGCGTAACAATGAGGGTAGAACCATCCTAGACTTTGCAGTTGCTTATGATTTCATTATAGGTAATACCTTCTTTAAGAAGAGAGATGAACATTTAATTACATTTAAAAGTGGTCCTAACAAATCACAAATTGACTACTTCCTAACGGAAAAAGCGATAGAAAAATATGCAAAGATTGCAAAGTAATACCGGAGAAAGCCTCACCACCCAACATAGACTACTAGTTTTGGATATCAAACTTATTAACATACACTTAAAGAGAAAGAAAATTACCATACCGAGAATTAAGTGGTGGAACTTAAAGAATAAAGAAAAAGAGATAGTTTTTTCAAATCTCTAGTAGAAACCATTGATTGGAAAGTGGAAGACAAAGCCGATGATACATGGAACTATGTAACTACTCAAATGAAAAAGATCGCAAAAGAAACATTAGGGGTGTCAAATGGTAGTAAATGGAATAAAGAGTCATGGTGGTGGAATCAAGAAATCCAAGAGAATGTAAAGGAAAAACGAACTAGTTACAAAGTATTATATTCTGTAAAAACGAAGAAAATCTTAAAAGATATAAAGACGCCAAAAAAGAAGTAAGAAGAGCAATATATGAAGCAAAAACCAAAGCATATGAAGATTTCTATAAAAAAACTAGATACTAAGGAAGGAGAGAAAGATATATATAAAATAGCAAAATTTAGAGAAAAACAAACAAGAGATCTAACCCAAATTAAATGCATAAAAGATGAGAATGATAATATTTTAGTGAAAGACGAGGACATAAAAGATCGATGGAAGAGGTATTTCAATAATCTTTTTAACGAACCAAAGAGGAATGAAGCCACATTAGGGGAACTAGGCCAATCTGAATTGAATAGAAACCGTACATTTTATCGTAGGATTCAACTTCATGAAACAGAAAAAGCACTAAATAAAATGAAAACTGGCAAAGCAGTTGGCCTAGATGATATACCAATTGAAGCATGGAAATGTCTAGGTGGAGTTGGAATTGCATGGCTTACTAAATTATTTAATGTTATCCTAAAAACTAAGAAAATGCCTAATCAATGGAGAAAAAGTATATTGATACCTATATATAAAAACAAAGGGGATATACAAAATTGTGCAAATTACAGGAGAATTAAATTAATAAGTCATACAATGAAACTATGGGAAAGAGTTATAGAAGCAAGAATAAGAAATGAAACTAGTATATTAGATAATCAATTTGGCTTCATGCCAGGAAGATCCACAATTGAAGCTATACACTTAATTAGACGATTATGTGAACAATATAACGAGAGAAAACAAGATTTACATATGGTTTTTATTGATCTTGAAAAGGCATACGATAGAGTCAACCGAGATATAATGTGGCGCGTATTGGAAAAAAGAGGAATAAAAATAGCTTACATAGATGCCATAAAAGATATGTATGATGATATAAAAACATGTATCAGGACACCAACATGAATATCTAGTGAATTCCCAAACACTATAGGTTTGCATCAGGGATCCGCTCTAAGCCCTTACCTTTTTATCCTAATAATTGATGAAATCACTAAACACTTACAAAAATCCATCCCTGAATGTATGCTATTTGCGGACGATATAGTTTTAATTGATGAAACAAGGGAAGGAGTAAATGCAAAATTGGATGTTTAGAGAGAAGCACTCGAATCAAAAGGTTTTACTATAAGTAGGGCTAAAACAGAATACATGGAATGCCACTTTAGTAAAAACAACAGGAACAATGAGACGAAGGTTAAAATTGATGGACATGAAGTGAGTATAACAAAGAGTTTTAAATACTTAGGTTCTATAATTGAAGAGAACGGAGAAATCAATAAAGATGTCACACATAGGATCCAGACGGGTTGGAATAAATGGATGAGTGCATCTTCTATCCTTTGTGATCGTAAAATACCATTAAAATTGAAAGGAAAATTTTATAAACGGCCATAAGGCCCGCAATACTTTATGGGAGAGAATGTTGGCGACTAAATATGAACACGAACAAAAAATGAGGGTAGCAGAGATGAGAATGCTAAGATGGATGTGCAGACACACTATATTAGATAGAATAAGAAATGAACACATTAGAAACAAAGTGGGAGTAGCACCAATAGATGAGAAAATTAGAGAAACACGATTAAGATGGTTTGGACATGTTTATAGGAGACCTTTAGATGCACTTGTGTGACGTTTAGAAGGTAGAGAATCACGCACACAAATCAAAAGAGGCAGAGGTAGGCCTAAAAAGACTTGGAAAGAAGCTATTAAACAAGACATGTTATACCTAGAAATAAATAAAAATATGGCTTATGACCGTAAAGGATAGCGCGATATGATCCGTATAGCCGACCCCACGTAGTGGGATTAAGGCTTAGTTTGTTGTTGTTGTAACATTAATTTTTATCACTTTACAATTGATAAACATATTACATATTTTATATATTATCATATTTATTAAGTTTTTTATTTTCAAAATTAATCAAATTCAAACAATATATAAAATTTAATGAAATAACACAAAATTAAAATAAAGAATATTCCATAATATTATTTATTTTATTCATTTAATTTTTATTTTTGTTAATTTACAAATAAAATTACATATATTAATTGAATTTTATATTTTTATAATTTATATTAAAAATAAGAGTATAAATTTAAATAATTAAATTTTATTAAAATTATTTCCAAAAATTAAATATATAATTAGGATAATAAATAACATTATATTGCATATATAAATACACCAAATTTTATTTAATTAATGAAAAACAAAAAATAAATAAAAAGAAGTACCGCTGGAATTTTGGCGCAGACTGTAGAATTCTTCAAAATAGCGCTAAGTTTGGCGCACTGCTGGAGGAATCGATTTGGCGCTGGACGCCATTTTAACTCCTTTTTGGAGTTGGTCTTAATACTTACTAGCCTGCAATGATGGTTATCATCCACTACAAAATACCACATCATCAACAAGGATGAGTTATGTCAAATGTGCACATGAAATTATATCACATATATATAGATTGAAATATAACATAAACATTGGGCACATTAAGGTGTATTGATGATGGGCAAAAGATCATCTGCGTATACATAAATTTTATATATAACATAAACAACAAATACGTTAAGTAGTACCAACGGTGGGGGCGAGATCATTCTCGTATATATAGATTTGTATAAAACATAAACAAATTAAGCTATGTCGAAGGTGGGGTAGATAAGTAGATTTCAATTTTATATTTTTTCTCTAGAAAAGTATTACTACAAGCTTTAAAAATTAAAATAAACTATATTGCTTTGGAGAATACTAATTTTATAATATTAAAGATCTATCTTATCAATTTTTTATATATATGCATATGATATACTCGTGCCATTAGAAATATATTTAGGATTTTAGTAAAGAAATTTTTAATCAGTAATAATTTTACAGAATATATTCAATTTTTAAGAATAAAACATAATATAATATTATGTTATATTATTGTAATATATATATAATCAGATAAGTGACTAAATTGGTTATCGAGTATTTGTACTTGCACTATACCCGCACCTAATAACCACAATAAATAGGATCATTCTCGTATAAAATCCCGCATTATCAAGATTGACTTGTTTTAAGAAATACTAACGGCTCGTTTGCCTTTGTTGATGGGATTGGACTATTTATTAGGATTATATAATATTGTACTGTTCACTTGGAAGATTTTTGGGTTTAATACTATGTTTGTGGTTTAGGATTGACATTTACATTTATTAGTTGGATAATACTTTTTTTTGTTTGCAATTGTTGATTAGCTGGGATAGAAAGATAAAATATCTGAAATACCCTCAAGATAACTGAATGTGAATTTTTACTTACATAGAAGCAACCTAAGCCTTTCCCCCATTTCCACTCGTTTTGGTTACGCGTAGGGCTCAATCGGAATTCCGAGAATCGGTCGACGTTGAGCAGACTTTCTGCATCGTTCATTTTGTTTGACGGCGAAATACGTTTTCATGTTTGAGGTAAGTCTCCTTCTTCTTCCCAGTTGTTGAATTCATGTATAACAAGGTATTGTCCCAGAAAACATTTCAGTTTTCATTCTTTGCCCTAGTTGTATTCATACCATTCTTTGTAAACTTATGCGTACGTATCTATTGGACAATTAACATTACCATACACTCAATTCCAATGGAAGTTTGTGAATTCGGAATGTGTACTAGGGTTCATGTTTAAAAATTCTTGCCTGTATTATTGGAATGAGTTTATGAATTTTTGATTAACGTTTCGTTCGATTCATACACTTGAACACCCTCTTACCCTAGTTAATATTGAATTACTGAAACATTATAGTATTTATATTTACAGTCTCTCAATTACATTTGAATTTTGTGTTTTAAAAATCTGTTTTAGGGTTCATGTCTTCAATCTTGGGAATAAATTGTGCGCGTTGACCTGCTGCATTTAGGTTGATGAATTTATGTTAATTTGAATAATTTTTTAATTCATGGACATTATTAGTAAATTGTGTGGGTGCATATGGTTCTATAACAATAATCTGTCATGGTTATATTTTATTGGCTGAAATTGTTAAAAATGTATCTGTTTACAATATTTTGAATCAGATATTGGTGGGTATTTTACCAACCTATTGCTATTTAGAATGAGCTCAAGCAACAGTACACCATTTTCAACTGGTAGTACTGGGTCATTTAGGTGTAGGAATTTAGTGGAGATGGAGAACTTCGATGTCATTGTGAGTTCATTCTGAACGTTCAAACATTGTGGACAAAAGCCAACCCCGGAAGACATTTATGTCTTGTCCTGTTAGGGGGGTGAGTTTTGGTCTCTAACATTTTGCCTTAATTGAATTTATAATTTGCTTAATTATTTTTATTCCGACTTAATGCAGCCCAATAACTGCGGTTTCTTCAAATGGTGCGAGGAGAAAATTAACGAACGTGAAAAACACATCATTGCTAGTTTGATGGATAAACTGAAAGCTGTAAAGGCCGAATTAGCAACGTCCAAGCTTGAATGTCGGAGACACACTAAGATGTCTTCTATATCATTAATTGTAGCTATTGTAGTTGTCTTTGTAGCGTATTTTCATTATCGTTTTAAATGTCATTAGGAATTAAATTAGTAAATGTATTGTTACTGCTATGAAACTTGGTTTTGTGCTTATGAACACTATGAACGGGTTTCATTCCCTGTCTAGATATATCTTTGTGTAATTTTAATGGAATTTAGTTGTTCAAGATGACTATTGTTGTTCTTAGTTTTCGTTAGTAGCTTTTATTGACAGTCTTCATGT
>JABTTQ020001952.1:0-251185 GCA_016081115.2 Rehmannia glutinosa
TATTTAGTTTTGGTTCTCTGTTATTAATGAAATTTTTTTCATTTGAAGATGTCATTCCCCTAGCTACAATGTATTCTTTTATATTTTATCATTTTTAAAGTTTTATGTGATTGTCACTTCTTTACTCCAATTTTCAGATTTGCCCAAATCCATTGTTGAGGTGTGGTGTATATTTTGGACATACACACAAGTAATATAGGCCAGCTTGTGTATACTTTGATTCCTTGCACTTTTTTTATGTCATGTCTATATATTCTTTTTTTTTTTGGTGAATAAAGCATTCCAATTGAGTGTTGCATTTAAACTTCTATTCATCTCTCATACTTTTCCAATTGTGGAAAATTGATAGAAATGACATTGCATGACCAACTTGAACTCACATTTGCATAATCTCTGGACAAACAACACCGAGCCCATAAAACTTCAGAATTTGCATACCTGCTTGATTTAAGATACATATATTATACCCAAACCTACTAAATCTTTAGGGGGAATATATTCCTTTTGTTACTCATTTCATATGTTGAATATAAGTGCTTCTATAATCATTTCAAGACTCAGCTTTAGCTAAACAAATTGTCCTATAAATATTACAGAGCTTACTACACCATTTTTATCAATTCACAAGTTAATGCTATCGAACTCTATACTTGTAAAATTTGGTATATCACTAAAATGGCTCAATGGTACCTTGTAAGGCAAGAAGATTACTTTTATGATCTTGATTGGGTTGCACCTCAAGATGCACTTTTCATTGATGTGTCATGTGTTGTTGGATCAACAAGCTATAGGAAATTTTAACCCTTCAAGATTTAATGCACATGCAGTTCTCATTGATAGGGATGTTGTTAACAAGGAATTCAACAAGGATTTCACCTTCGAATATTGCATGGGCCGCCTTCAGTTGCTTAAAAAAAGGTACCGAGTCTTTTATTGGGTGTGTAAAAAACATGGTGTTAGATATTATCCAGCTACTAATCGAGTGACGGCGTCTGATGCTGTGTGGGATGAAAATTTTCAGGTATGCATCTCATCTTTCCGTTTGATCTATTTATATTTTAGCACGAAAATTTGTAGCATGTATGTCAATTGTTTGACAAAGATTCTCTTATTTGCAGACTAAAGAATTTGGCATTGCCTACCAAAAATTTGGGGATCCTAAGTGGCTTGAGTTACGTGCACTGTTCGGTTCTTTGGAGGATAATGTTCCACGCCCACCTACGGGAGTGATAGAAATTTCGTCAGATAATGAAACTAATGACATTGGTAACATGCAAGGTTTGCCAAACCCTAATGCAAATCAACCTTCTGTCGTCAACATTTCTTCGTCTAGGGATGATGCTGATAAATGTTTTTGGACCTATTTGGGACAATTTGGACCTGCTTTCGATCGGTATCAGAGGGATCTGTCAATCAACCTTTGCCTCCCGAGCATGGTAAGTCTTCTCCCGGACCTTCAGCTCAGCCAAGTCCAGTGCGATACCTACGTCCCCCACGTCGTTATATGCCATCAGAAGTGTAGATTCAAAACGTTCCTCTTGCAAGCCCGCTTGATAATGTCATATCGATGCCTATGTTGGTTACTCTAGTATCGTATTTGTGTGTGTCAACTTTATGAATGAATTCCAGTCAAGTGTCGTGTAATGTTTGCTTTATTTCCATCTATGTTTGTTAAGTGTGTGGGTTTAAGTAGTGGTATGTTATTTTTTATTGTGTTGGTTTATGTATGTTTAGGTCTGTTTCAACTGTTTTGAATTATGTTTGATCATGTTTAAGTAATGGTGTTTTTAATGAAGTTTCGAACTATTATAAATATTATGTCGTAACCTGTTGGTAAAGAATTTGATTCGTCTATTGAGTTTTCAACAAACTTAATGAAACATAACTTGCTTGGTTTCTTTAATCACGTTAATCTTGTAAGACAAATTTCAAACAAGATAGCTTCATCATATTACCACCAATAAGTGTCAAACATTATTCAAATAACATTGTCATCCATTAGTACATATATAGATGTTTCACTTGCTCACTAAACAAAACGACTGAAACATAGGCAGTGTGAAGTACTTCATACATTTAATACATTTATCAACATGAATAATTTTAATAATTGTCATTTGAGTCATCTGCAGAATCCACATCCGGTCCACTATGAACATCAGCGACATCCGATAAAGTTCCCTCGTACAACACGTCATCTGTATCATCTTCATCCAGATATTGTGCAGCAGAACGAGTGACAAATACATCTACACATGTAGCAAAATTATAGAACCCTCCATGTCTGTAAATGTGTAGAGTACCGATCTCCTGCAATGTTAAAAATGTCATCATTTGTCAAAATTTTACCTTGCCTAAAATATATTAAAAAGATTACATTGACGATAAAATGCAATTAAATAGATGTCAAAATATTGATACTCGAAGTCTTGTTTCCCTGTATTCTTGGTTGATAGTCACACGATTCGTTTGTTCATTGTAATTGACTCCTGGTAGCTTAGTGAATTCATAAAAAGCCATGAAATCCCGTCGAAGTTGGAGGATCATCTCTTTCACTTTTGTTTCTGTAAAAGTTGAGCCAAAAATCCGACTCAATTCAGCCCGTAGTTGGACTATGATGTTGTTGAACACTTCCATTCGCATCAAGTCATTACGTCCTTCACAAAGTTGGAAAAATATATCGTAACAATTTGCCGCTTCTTCCTGTGTCCAACCCTCATTAGGTGCCGCTGTAATGAATGGTGCTATATTTCTATTGCGAGGCATGCATTAATTCAACTGACAAAACCATGTAAGTTAAATAAGCCAGTAAGAAACATCAATGTATATTACAAACGCCATCGTATAAGCAAGTAAATAAGCCACCATATAAGCTCATAAATAAGCTACTATATAAGCAATTAATAAACCAACAACCTAATGTGCACAATATTAAATCAAATACCAGATTTGTCATGCATTACAACACGTACATCGAGAGCACATGGAAATGTCACAAAATGCAATATTCATTCCAAAACAAAGTAGACACGCATACTTCACAAAATTCAAACATAGGCATAATAAGCAGGTTTATACGGATCAACCATAACATAAGTTGCTTCCCAATATACTGTTACAATAAACAGTCAGCCTTTAGAAACTATAGTGCCAAAATGGTGGGTCTAAAACTCGCTCCACTCAAAATAATATACGGAATGGGATAAATTATCAAATTCGTCCATCCCGTATCATCTTAACCATCACAACCTTCATGTTGTCGTCAAGAATTAAGAAAAGATCAAGGTCCTTTTCATTGTTGCACAATTGTTTTGCAACCATCATCTTGTCTTCCATGGTTAAGAAGTCAATTCCACTCAAAGCCTCAAATACAGCCTTCCTAGACGTTTTATTATCAATTTCTGCACCAATCCGACTAGCTAATTCTCCTATACGTGCCTCTGCCTTCTCAAACATATTTGAGAACAGGTCTAAAAAACGATCATCTTCGGTATCCTTCATTTTTCTCTTTTTCGAACCTTTACACTTTTGATTCCCACTACTTTAGACATAGGTTGCAAATCTGGGGTACGTGGAGGCACTTGTTCCCGTACTCGTGTAGTTTCAGCTCTTGTTGGTTGTGTTTCTCCTCCATTTAGAACACCTTGGACAACATCCACAAAACCTTCAGCGGACTCTCCTGGCGTGGTCCCTCCCAAAAATATCACACAGTCCTTGTAATAAGGCCAACTTTTATAACGCATAGTTTTTGCATTCCCGTCAATCTGGGTTTACGAAATAAGAAACATCAAGATTAAATTACATAGAAAATATAAGGAAAATGATTAAGAATGCAACATTATTTCGTATTGTGGTGAGAGACTTACTTTGACATAGGCATTCTAAACTTCGTCGTCTCTAACAATTATGGTATTTGCCGTGTCATTTCAACCAAATCCAGACTTTGATAGCATCAAACTTAAAGAACCATAATTCTTTTTCCACACATGTATTTTTGAGGTGATGTACGGATCAACCTTTAAATCAGAACCTGGAAATGCTTGATGTATTGATTTCTTTAAGATAGCCTGATATCCTGCCTTGAAACCATTATCGCACTTCCAAACTCCAACTACTATTTCCTTAAGCGCATGGAGAAGCACTTGCTCATTCTGACTCGACCATGACCTCCTTCAAGTAATGGTCTTTCGTGTTTGACCACATTTATCAACACTCATAGAAGACTCCATTATATTTACATTATTTATAACCAACACATTTTGACTTTTCATTTTTTTTACATACACAAAAACCAGACTAGTTAAAAGCAGCCACCAACATATGAAATATTACAAACTACAGCACTGTCAAATAAATCATAATATAAAAAGTCTAAAATAGTCGTACAATACAAGTTACATATAATAAAATTGCAGTAATAACTCAGTTCTAAACATCGTCTAATATTAAATAGGGATTCATTTAGAAAATATTCAATTCAGCCACGACGCGAACCATGCCAATCATTGTACATGGACATTGCTAGTTCGTCTCTCCAATTGGTCCAGGAATGCGAGGACTCCACTTGGTCAACGTAATCGTTATCATTATCATCATTCTGCTTGACTCTAGGGTTAGTGAACAAATCAGGTATCTCATCTTCTAAAGGATCTCTAGACATTGTGGTTCGAATGAAGTTGTGGAGCAAACAACAAGCCATGATAATGCGATTTTGCGTCTTTACCGGGTAAAACGCATTACTCCGTAAGATAGCCTACCTACCGTCCAATAAACCAAAAGCTCTCTCTATAACATTCTGTGCCTTGGAGTGTCGGAGATTGAAAGTTTGAGGCACAGATCTACCTTGACCCCACTCATCCAAATGATATCTTACCCCTCGATATGGTGCTAGAAATCCTGGTCCGTTAATGTACCCACAGTCGCATAGATAATATTTGCCTGAAACAATAGACCGAAGTACTTACACTTACGAATGGTGATGGGAGTGAATTTTATGCATATATGAAAAGTGAAAACTGAGTGTTAAACATCATACCAGTTGGGATTTTCAACCCATTAGGTCTACAAACCGCATCTCTCAACACTTGACTATCTGCTGTAGAACCCTCCCATCCACTTAAAATGTAGGTAAATAGCAAGTTTTGGTCACATACACCGAGAACATTAACAGATATATTGCCTTTCCTTTTTCTATATCGCGCCTTGTCGCTTAATGGCACTCTTACATCAATATATGTACCATCTAATGCCCCTAGACAACCCTATAAGAAAAAAAAATTATTTGAATTGGTTAGTATCTCATACAATGTAAGAGTCATTAAATAGTCAAAGGAAATGAACTTTGGCAGTCCAATTTAATTTATTGAATGAGATTACTTTAAACCATTTCCATCTTTTGTTATCACTATTATCGTCAACGGGATTCAGATTGACTAGTAGTATATTATGCAGTCGAAGCAAAGCATGTAGGACTCTATTGAAGTGCTTACTAATTGTAAATCCAGAACGATTGAATGCAAACTTGACTATTCGAACCTTCGTGTGGTGCGCCAAAACACTAAAAAAATAGCCACTTGCTCAGATATCTGTACATGTCTAGTACGGGCTAAACCGCCAACATGTTCAAGGAGAAAGCATAACCGACTAAAAGCGTTTCTATCCATACGGAGGTTTTCAATACATGTTGTGTCAGACACATCAACAAGTTGACGCATATGCAGAAGCTAGTTTGGGATACGATCAATGATACTATATGCTCGTTGTGTGATGCGTTCCCTAACACCTCGATGGTTACCTCTAAAATGTCTCCGGTATACACGAATACATATGATGATTAATTTAAGAAGATTAAGTATTTCATTAACAACCAACAACACGTCAATGTGCTCATCTGTATCCATCTATAATCAATCAAACAACAGTGAGAAATAAATGGACTAACCTTTATGTAATGCTATATAATTATGTTGCACAAATGAAGAATGTACAAATAAATAAACCCACGACCAAGCAATTAATTCACACCAATTTGAAACATATATACAAAACTATATTCACAAATCAGTGACGTGTACATTCACAAACCCACCATAATATAAAAGGCAATATAGACACAAGCATATAACAATCAACTCAAGTATATTGCATCAAGTTTAATCTAGGCTTCATGTTTTTTAAACTGCATTTTTAGCACGTTAAAAATAATTATTCAATCCATTATATTATTAAAATTAGCAGAAATTGTGCAAGAGGATGTGAGTTAGACTTACCGTGAACAATCCAATTTCTGTGTGCGACAATTTCAACCTACGATTTCCTACGAAATACACAAAAAAAGTTGTTAACTCAGAAAATATCATTGCAGAAACAATAATACATTCGAAAGTGACTTGCTGCAAAATATACAAAAAAAAATGTGTATGCGTTCGAAAATAAAATTGCAGAAATAAGAGAAATGATTCAATTTCACAGAAGCGGGTTCGAGAGAAGAGAAGAAGGGGAACTTACTTGTCTTAGGGTTTACGAGGCGAGTTGGAACGATTCCTCTCTTGGGTATATTTAAAGTGGCAATTTTGTTATATGTTGAGGGTGTGAGGACGAAGTCGTATTTACCATCTAAATTCAGGGGAAATAATGTATTTACACAAAAGAGGACTCAACAGGATTATATAATAATAGGGGAGGGGGGCGGATATTTAATCAATTGGGAATGAGTTTTGACCCCGGGCTGAAGATTCAACCTCGGGCCCATATCCAAAACCGAAAACATGGATTTCGCAGGGATTAAGTCCCCAATCCATCCGAATCCAACATGATTATATATGCATATGATATACTCGTGCCATTAGAAATATATTTAGGATTTTAGTAAAGAAAATTTTAATCGTAATAATAATTTTAGAATATATTCAACTTTTAAGAATAAAACATAATATAATATTATGTTATATTATTGTTTATATATATATATATATATAATCAAGAGGTAAGTGACTAAATTGGTTATCGGGTATTTGTAATTGTACTATACCCGCACCTAATAGCCCACAATAAATGGGATCATTCTCATATAAAATCCCGCATTATCAAGATTGACTTGTTTTAAGAAATACTAACTGTACATGATAATGATTCTATTTATGAAAAATATCAATAATTTATATATGTCTGTGATATTATGTTAGAAAGCTCTCAAAATATATTTTCATATGAATCTATTTTTATTTAAAAATTTAAAGTATTCGAAAAGTTATAATAGAAATAAGACGTAATATATTTTGGCAAAAACTCGTATAAGACCGTCTTATGGATCATTTCCCATAAGACGGGTCCTGCTCAACCCACCCAACTCTCCTGAACTGTTTTTTTTTTGGGGTTTTAGAGTTTTAGCTTGTTTTCCCTCTTTTTTCGTTTTGCTTCCTTTTTTCTTCTCCTTTTTTTCGTGCCTTTCCCTCTCATTCTTTGTCTTTCTCTCATTTTCTTTTTTTTTTCCTCTGCATTTCTCTGTCTCCATCTCGTTCTCTCGTTTTCTCCTTTCCATTTTTTTCTCCTCTCTCCATCTCTGTCTTTGCCTCTCTTAGCATTTTTTTTCCAGTTTTTCTTCCTGTTTTTTACGAATGTTGATATGATTTGATAAAATAATTCATCTTCTTCTACGGAACTATTTTTTAGAGTGTTTATCTCTTTGTTCATTAAGTGAAACTACTTATATGTTACAAGGGTGATGTTCTGTTCGCCTTATTTCTTAGCTTCACCGCAAGTGAACGGTGTAATTAACAGATAGGGTAAGCAAGGTCGATCCCACAGAGACTAATAAATTAATGCATTAATTACTGAGATTGTAATAGCACAATTTTTATTTAGACGATCGAAATGTGATTGTTGTTTATAAAACTAAGAAAATATTTATCATAAAAATAACAAAGCAAAGAGTTACGATTGAAAAGATCAAGTAGATGGATGGATTCTAAGGTTATGGTTTCAGTTAATCTCCCTCTTGTTATCAGATTAATCAAGCCAAAGTTATTATCTATATTCCCTATAAGACGATCACAAAAGTAATTTATCCTCTCTCTCGAAACACAATAAATACGTTGATTGAATTATCTATGATAGCTTCTCTACTTAATATAAGATAAACAACTCTTAAAAGCATATAAGATCAGCAATCCTCACAAATACTCACACACTTCTCAATCATGCAAAGTATTCATGTCAAATACTCAAGATCTAGTATTGAAACTCACATATTGAATTATGAATCAACACATCAACTATGTTAAATCATTGGGCATATGATAAAACAAGTAATAAAGCAAAGTACTCGAATAGGGTTCGAAATAATAACTTCAATTAAAATTAAGCATCAAACAAGAGTTAATTAACCTAATCCCAAACTCCGGAATCACAAGATGTTTAGCCGGATATGGGAAATGAATAATTCATAGACAAATCGTTCAGATCCATATCAACTAGATGAAAATAAAAATACAATGGAGTAAGAAAAACTCAGGGATATCGATGATCTCTCAATCAATCTTCAATCCTCAAGCGTGATGCAATCTCGATCTTTCTCTCGATTCCTCCAATAGAAGGATGCTCTTTTCTCTGCTTTCTAGGGTAAACTAAGTGTGTCTTCTTCTGGGTCCGCCTCCTCTTTATTTATAACATCCTCGGGCCAAACCTAAGTCAATACGAAGTGAAACTCTGCAAACCCGCACAGACGCACGGGCCGTGCCTATTGTTCTCCTTATTTTTAGCTTCACCGCAAGTGTACGGTGTAGTTTATAGAATAGTGTAGCAAGGTCGTATCCTGAGGGACTAATAGATTAATGTACTAAGTATTGAGATCAAAATATTATTATTTTTATTTAGACGAACGAAATTGGATGTTTGTTTTGTAGAGCTAAGACGATATTTTACCATAAAAGAACAAGCAAATAGTTATGATTAAAAAGATCAAGTGTATGAATGGATTCCCGGGTTATGGTTTTGATTAATATCTCTCTTGTTATCCGATTTAATCAAAGCCAAAGTTATTATCAATATTCCTATAAGAAGATCACAAAGGAATTTTATCCTCCCTCTCGAGATGTATATAAAATGTGGATTGAAATATCTATGTTAGCATCTCTACTCAACATAAGATACACAACTCCCAAATGCACCAAAGATCAAATATCCTCACAAATATCCAAAAATTTCTCAATTATGCAAATATTTATGTCAAATACTCAAGATCTAGTATTGAAGCTCATCTCTCGAATTATGAATCAATACATCAAACATGCTAAATCATTGGCCAAGTGATAAAACAAGAGTTAAAGCAAAGTACTCAAATAGGCTTCAAAATAATAACTTCAACTAAGATTAAAACATCCAACAAAAGTCAATTAATCTACTTCCAAACCCGGAAATCACAAGATGTTTAGCTACACATGATGTATAAATAACTCATAGACAAATTGTTCATGTTCATATCGAGCTCAAATGAAAGATAAAGATATAATGAAGTGAGAAAAACTTAGGGATATCGACAATCTCTCGATTTATCTTCAATCCTCAAGCTCGAATGCGACCTCGATCTTCTTGTTGATTCCTCCTTGTTAAAAGGTGCTTTTTGCTCTCTTTATATGGTCCTCTGTCAGCCTCTCCTCTGGTGTGCGCCCCCAAGGGTGTATTTATACATTTTTGGAAACCTAGGTTAAAGTGCTATCAGATTTGGACATTTACGCACAGACGCACGGGTCGTGCGCTCACGCACGACCTGGTCGTGTGTCAGGCCATAAGTTTTGGTTGTTTCTCAAAATGACGCACAGGTCGTGCGTCACCCGTGCATCCCTGCAAGCTTGATTCTTCAACCTTGCACACGCACGGGCCATGCCTATGCGCATGGGCTGCCCGTGCATGGCCATTTCTTGCCCAGTTTATCTGACTTCTCGGTTTAGCTCCAAACTTCGTGTACGCGCTCAATCCTTGATAATTATTTATCATTGCCACAGAAGTACTCAAAATATCATTTATTTCCTACAAAATGAGCAAAACGTAATATTTTTTCCACAAAGAGAGAATATGACCCATTTTACTAAGTTAATGCATGCTTATCTACCAATTATATCCATAATTATGCCCCAAAATACATGCAACACTCACACTAATCAAACCCCCAAACTTAAACTGTTGACCGTCCCGGTCAACGCTTTAGAAACAAGACAAAACATAACTAGGAGGAATGAAAAGCAATACGCAAGAACAACTCCTCAAAATCCATACTGCTCATCATAGGTATCAAGCAATGAATCAAACAAGCCTCAAACATCTAACATAGAACACATATCAATGAAATCATGGTAAATGCTTTGAATCACAACATTCACTGATTAAGTGTATACTCTCATCTCAAATGAATAAGAGACGTGTTTACGCTCAAATCATATCAATGTTGCAGAATTACCATACGCTTGCAAATTATCTCATGTCTCCGCCACTAGAATGTATACAATTCATGAATCGAAAATGACTTTCTTATTTGGTTGTAAATTGTAATGAAGGCTCTTTGGTTAGGGTATGGAAATATAGATAAAGTGACTCAAACTCGAGCGTATAGATTGGTAAGCACATTTTTCATTCGAATCAATTATCTTCATTTAACTCCAATGTGCTACTCAAATCACCCCTCATTTTCAACAATTTTTCATATCTCCTTTCCCTTTTCTTTTGTAAAACTCAACATTTCTTTTTACCTCACATCACAATCCCCAACCTACATTTTTTTCCGACTCTTTTATGAGTATTCATCAATTCTTTTCCTCATTTTCTTCGTTTATTCCCATCAACCAACCATCGCACAATTATCTAACTTTTCGATTTCATCCCATTCAACCCCATTCAATCCCCTTACTCAATGCTATACGTTCAAGTCTAGGGTAACAGATATATCAAGTTAAGGTTTGAAATGTGGCTATCAAAAAGATTAGGCAATAGGCTCAAATTGGCTAATTAAGGAATTCAATAATATTTGGTAGGCAAAAGGCTTGAAAGACTTAACAAAAATGGCCTTTAATCACTTTTGCAAATCGCATACAATACGTGGCCTTGACAGAGATACCAGGGCAAGTTTTAGAATTCTAATCAACATGAATGATACACTCAAATAAACAAACAAAACTGCATAATATGAAAGCAGTGAAGGCTCAAAAGCTCACAAGCTTGCAAATTCGTGACTCAAAGCATAAAACAATGTTTTCAATATCCATATGCTCTATATCATCTGTTCATAGCTCAAATAATTCATACTCAACATCTAATCAAAACAATACAGGAATTTTTCAAAATATAGCTCAAGTCGCACACAAAAGGTCAACTCACTCCCTACAACCTATTAAAGCAATAAACGTGCTAAAACTATAAACGTGCTTCTAATGCAATGCAACCTAAATGCTCTACATGCAACTATATGAATGCACACAAAAATGCAAAAAAAAATCTATCCACACCTTTCATATCAAAATAAACTCTCTCTCCCCCCAAACTTGAATGAAATTATATCGAAAAAAGGGACAAGATATAATTTCAAGAAAGAAAGGTGTGGATTGGACCCGACTCACTATGGGGGTGGCAGCGGATAGTGGCCCTGGGAGATGTGCCACTAGTGCATCTAACGCATCATATCTAGCATCTCCAAGTTCCACTACTGTTGTTCCGTCCCGAAAGCACGGAATTTGTCGTGGTGCAGCTGCATGCACCCCTCGAAGGCTAATAATCGATCATTAAAATCATGCCCTCCTCGCTATTCTCCCATGTGAGAGCTCTCGGGTACATCCATCGCTATTTGGTGGAATTCTTGCTCGAATACCCCTTCTTGCCTCGCATACTCCATCTCTTCGCCACCACATCATCATCATCAGAGATACCGACGACCCTTCGCCTGTTTCTAGCTATCATGGCCTCTACAACTCTGTTATGTGCCTCAGAGTTGAGAAAAACGTTGTCTGTGTTATTGATGTTGTCCACAGTGGTGAGCACCATGTTAGGCAGTGGGAAAGCATTCCCTGACTTTTGTTGGAAGAGGTACATGCCCTCCTCTTCCTTAATTATCTTCATTTGGCGCATAAGCGCCAAGGTTGATCCTCCTTCCACCCTCAATCGGCTCAAGCCTCTAATATCAACGTTAAAGTGTCGGGCAATGGGAGTGATCATATCTCAAATCATAATAGTGCCACTAATTTTCTTGGCCATCTTTTCTATCTATTCAAAGAAAGTAGGTTGCGTGTTATATGGTGTGTTGGTCAACATACACCATAGCGCATTTAGCTCTCGATCGTCATCCCCCATTGTTTTCTCCGGCATAGATGGAGGATGAAGTAACAGCTTAATGTCCGAAATACGGGTTCGGACCCAATAGATTTAGCACTTTCGCTTCGTAGAGCATGGGACCCGCTTCGATTACCGCACTAGCAATCGCTTTAAGTCATCGGCTATAGTTCTCATGGGTCGGAAAAGGCGCATTCATTGGCACCGAAGATGGTGTTTAGTTGGGCAATAGATAATCGCTACGCATGTTGCCCAATCGAAATCGCACCTCAAATGGTTCAAGCTCATCCATGTTTCAATACCTCAATAATCTTTGATAAATTTGAGCGTGAGTCTCTTATAAGTCGACCATCTTCCCCTCATAAACGCAGATCCACCCAACCCTCTCAAAAAGTCGCCAAACGTCATCGTGTATCCCGAGGAGTTGGGTACACTTGTCATCGACATATCGTGTAGGGGCCATGGGTTGGGTGACCAACCTGTTCCATCTCTCCAAACATCGTTATTTTCTTGTAAAACGAGCAAAGCATAATATCTTTTCCACAATATGAGAACACGAACCATTTTACCGATTTAATGCATGTTTATCAACCCATTATAGCCAAAATCATGCCCAAAATACATGCAAAACTCACACTAAACAAACCCCCAAACTTAAACATTGGACGTTGTGATCCGGTCAACACTTTACAAACCAAACAAAACACATGTGGGAGGAATAAAAAACATAATCAAGAATAACACCAAGAACTCTTGCTGCTTATCCATATGTATCAAGTAATGAATCAATCAAGCCTCAAATCTCTAATATAGAACACGTTTCAATATAACCATGGAAAATGTTTTGAATTACGACTCTCACTGATCAAGTGTATGCTCTCCTCTCAAGTGTATAAGGGAGGTGTTTACGCTCAAATCATATCAATGATGAAGAACTACCATAAGCTTGCAAATCTTCTCAAATCTCCGCCACTAAAGTGTATGCAATTCATGAATCAAAAAGGACTTTGTCATTCGGTTGTAATGAAGGCTCTTTGATTAGGGTAGGAAAATATGGATAATGTGACTCAAACTCGAGCATATAGACTGGTAAGCATATTCTCATTTGAATCAACAAACCTCATATAAAAAACACCAACTAGTAATAGTCTATGCTTTCTCAAACCACCCCTTTTTCATCAATTCTTCATATCCTTTTTCTTTGGTAAAACCAAACTTTTTCACATCATATTACAACCCCAAATTTGACCTACAAGTTTATTCATAACAAACCCAATCATAGAGTTGATTTTTTTCCAACTCTTTCATGAGTATTCATCATTCTTTTCCTCCTTTTCTTTTCTTTTGTTCCAATAAACCAACTCTCACACAATCATCTTTATTATTGATTTTATCAAGTTCAACCTCATTCAACCCACTTACTCAATGCTATTAGCCCAAGTTTAGGGAAAAAAAGATATATCAAGTTAAGGTTAAAGATGTGGATATCAAAAAAATAAGGCAATAGGCTCAAATTGGTTAACTAGGGAATTCAATATCATTGGGTAGGCCAAAGGCTTGAAAGGCCAAACAAAAATGGCCTTAAATCATTTTCACAAATCGCATACAACATGTGGCTTTGACAGAGATACTAGAGCAAGTTCTAGAGTTCTAACAACATGAATGATACACTCAGAACAACAAACAAGTCCACATATAACGAAAGCAGTAAAGGCTCAAAAGCTCACAGGTTTGCATATTCGTAAATCAAAGCATAAAATCCATGTTTTCAATATTCACATGCTCCATATCATCCATTCTCATCTTGATTACTTTGCACTCAACACCCAAATCAAAACAACACAAGAATTTTCAAAAATATCCCTCAAATCGCATCGCACAACATCAAAACCAAGTTTACTCACTCCTTAAGACCTACTAAAGCAGTAACGTGCTAAAAACGTAAACGTGCTTCTAATGCAATGCAACCTAAGTGCTCTACATGCAACTATATGAAATGCAAAAAAATTATCTCTCCACTTCCCTTTAGATCAAAATAACTATCTCTCCCCCAAACTTGAATGAAATTATATCGTGCACATGAGAAAAGATAGAATTTCAATGCAAAAGAAATGTAGAGACAACTTGTTAACTCATTGGGAAGGCGGTGGTGGGTAGTGACCCTGACGTCTATCCGACGTTGCGGTCCACTGTTGAGAGATTTCTGTAGCATCCTCATGCACTTCTCCCCACCATTTCAACTCGCATAAACAAGTACCCCCTTTAAATGCATCTATTGACTGCTTCACACATAGGCCATATGCCATATTTGCATCGTTTTCACCTATGAATGCATACTTGGGGTTTTCAGGCAAGGATTTCAGTTCTGGGGTCAGAATATACTTATCTGAGTCATTAATGGGTTGCCCGTGCGCGTACGCACAGTCCGTGCTTGTCCCGTTATGTTCCAGCTTTTCCACGACATGATGCACGGGTAGCCCGTGCGTACACGCACGGTGCGTGCTTGGTTCTACAACACAGTCCTTCCCTATTTCCTTCTTCACATCCTCGCCTTTCTCAATTTTAGGTAATTCATGCATATGATCTAAAGCACAAACATAATCACACGAGTCTTGAGCATTAACACATAAATCAACGACTGATAATGAATTACAACTCTTTATATTATCATGCGAGTTCATAGCCTTATAGATAGAAAATAGAACATGCTCATCATTAACCCGTAATGTGAGCTTTCCCTTCTCCACATCTATTAGGCTTTTCCAGTGTCTAGGAATGGACGCCCAAGTATCAGTGGGATGTCTCGATCTTCCTCTATGTCAGGCACTAGGAAATCCACTGGGAATGTGAATTTATCGACTTTTACGAGCACATCTTCTATAATTCCCTTAGGATACGTGAGTGATCTATTAGCAAGTTGCAAAATGACCATGGATGGCTTCAATTATCCCAATCCAAGTTTTCCGAAAATGGACAAGGGCATTAAGTTAATACTTGCTCCTAAATGACAGAATGCTTTATTAAAGAAAACACCCCCTATTTTACAAGGGATAGTGAAACTCCCTGGATCTTTGAGCTTTTTAGGTAGTTTTCTCTGAATGATGGCACTGCACTTCTCAGTCAAGTTAACGGTCTCGAACTCTGCCATCTTTCTCTTCTTGGACATCACATCCTTTAAAAACTTGGCATAGTTGGGCATCTGTTCTAATGCATCTTCAAAAGGTATGTTAATATGGAGTCTCTTAAAGATGTCCAGAAATTTAGCAAATTGGGCATCTAACTTTTTCTTTTGAAAGCGTTGAGGAAAAGGGAGAGGAATAGTAAGTTTCGAAAAACCATAGTTAGAGGATGATTTAAGCTTCTTAGCCCCTTTTTGTTTATCATTGTGTCCCTCGTTTCCATCCTCGACCTCAATGTCGCCATTTGCTACAATGTCTTTATCTCCAGGAGTCAAGATTGGCGGTTCGGAACCAAGCACGGGCAGCCCATGCGTCTGCGCGCAGGCCGTGCATGGTTGCAATTTTTCTTGATTTGCCGGAATCTTCGGCCCATCATACTTTGTACCACTCCTTAAATGTGTTACAATGTTCTTTCGGGTTGACTTTGGTGTTGTTCGGAAACTGGCCTTTCTGATGCTGTCCACCGATGATTGTAGCTAACTGGCCAATCTGAGTTACTAAATTTTTCATTTGTGAGCCCACAGTGTTAGCCAATTGTGTGACATGTGCCTTGATCTTGTCTATCTTAGCCTCATCTTTATTCAATAGGTTCCTCATTTCATTGATAAACGAACTCGTCGACTCATAAACGAGGTAAAAACGTCCTCCAAATATGGCTTAGCCTCCGCATTAATGACTTCATTCGTCACACTGAAACCTGGTGGTGGTTGCATCACGTTTTTGTATTAGCATTAGAGAAGTTTTCGTGATTCCTCAAACTCGGATGATAATGAGTGGAAGTTGAATTATTTCGGAAATTGCTTTGAAATTCTGGTTATTTATATAATTAACTTCCTCCATAGGATCTTGCGGCACTCCCAATTGCACCGTGTTTACTTGACCCCTTTAGTTAAAACACTTATCGATTAGTCAATCTTGTCATTTGAGCCGTTAATGCTTTGATTGGGTCCGAGTCAGAAACTTTGGCTACCCTTTTTACATTTTTCCTCTCGGAGGGCCACTGATAGCTATTCATGGCCATCTCTTCAAGCAAAGTGAATGCATCTTGTGGGGTTTTTGCTAGTAAAGCTCCTCCTGCTGCGGCATCCACAAAGGATCTTGTTTGTCCCAACAACCCGTTGTAGAAGAAACAAAGTTGCTGATCGTCTGGAAACCCATGTTGCGAACACCTCCTCAAAAGATCTCTGAATCTCTCCCAGGCCTCGTACAGTGGTTCAGAGTCGAACTGTCTGAATTGAGTGATATCGTTCTTAAGTTGCAGTATCTTGCTTGGTGGAAAGAATTTGAATAAGAACTTCCGGCTCAAATCATCCCAAGTGTTAACACTCCGCTGAGTCAATGTGCCTAACCAGTTTCTTGCCTTATCCCTTAAAGAGAAAGGAAATAGGCGCAGACGTATAGCATCATCCGACACTCCATTCATCTTGATCGTGTTGCAGATTTACATGAAGTGTGCGAGATGAGAGTTGGGATCCTCAGTTGCAAATCCCCCAAACCGGTTCTATTGAATCATTGAAATTAACGCCGGTTTCAACTCAAAGTTATTATCATTAATCGGAATATGGGCAATTCCACCATAGTTGCGATTTGTCTGAGGGCAAAAGTAATCGCGAATCGCTTGTTGCTGGGCTCCTGAAACTTCTGGTATAGGTACCTGATTATTGTTCCCAAATGTTCTGGTTGTTATTCCCGTTGTTCTTGTCCACAACCTCCATAGTATGACCTAGATTTTTTTCTGCTTGTTTAGTAGCTGCACTTATTCACCTGGCGAAAGCTTCAACTTCAGGTATGAACGGTGCTAATTCCCTTCGCTTGGAGCGAGTGTTCATGCACTACTTGAACCAACTAAAAGAAACAAATCAAACGCTAAATGAATAGGACTTAACAAAATAATAATTAAAATATGTAAATTAAAAATAACACTATTTATCGCAATATTAGTACTAAAAATTTAATTAGTCCCCAACAACAGCGCCAAAAACTTGTTCGCCTTATTTCTTCACTTCACCGCAAGTGAATGGTGTAATTAATAGATAGGATAAGCAAGGTCGATCCCACAGAGACTAATAAATTAATGCACTAATTATTGAGATTGTAATAGCACTATTTTATTTAGACGATCGAAATGTGATTGTTGTTTTATAAAACTAAGAAAAAAATTTATCAAAAAAATAACAAATCAAAGAGTTACGATTGAAAGATCAAGTAGATGGATGGATTCCAGGGTTATGGTTTCAGTTAATCTGCCACTTGTTATCAGATTAATCAAGCCAAAGTTATTATCTATCTTCCCTATAAGACGATCACAAAAGTAATTTATCCTCTCTCTCGAAACACAATAAATATGTTGATTAAATTATCTATGCTAGCATCTCTACTCAACATAAGATAAACAACTCCTAAAAGCATATAAGATCAGCAATCCTCACAAATACTCACACACTTCTCAATCATGCAAAGTATTCATGTCAAGTACTCAAGATCTAGTATTGAAACTCATCTATCGAATTATGAATCAACACATCAAGCATGTTAAATCATTGGTCATATGATAAAACAAGTAATAAAGCAAAGTACTCGAATAGGGTTCGAAATAATAACTTCAATTAAAATTAAGCATCAAACAAGAGTTAATTAACCTAATCCGAAACTCCGGAATCACAAGATGTTTAGCCGGACATGGGAAATGAATAATTCATAGACAAATCGTTCAGATCCATATCAACTAGATGAAAATAAAAATACAATCGTGCCTATGCACACGGGCTGCCCGTGCGTCAATTCGAATCTTTAGTTTTTCTCTCGAATAGACACACGGGCCATGCGTATACGTACGACTAGCCCGTGCATCAATGGGAACATCAATTCCTACTGCCTTACTCACGCACGGGCCGTGCCTATTCGCACAGATTGCCCGTGCGTGGCCATTTCTCACCCGATTCTTCTGACATCTTCTCGGTTCAGCTCCATACTTCGCGTAATCGCCTGATTCTTGATGGTTTTATACTGCAATGCTCCGATTTGCCACAAAAGTTCTCCAAACATCGTTATTTTCCTGTAAAACGAGCAAAGCGTTATATCTTTTCCACAATATGAGAACACGACCCATTTTACTGAGTTAATGCATGCTTATCAACCCATTATAGCCAAAATCATGCCCAAAATACATGCAAAACTCCACTAAACATGTTCAAATATTGGAAGTAAACTAAGTATTGAAATGTTTTTTGTGGAAGACATTAAATTTGACAATGTTTTGGTTCAAGTGTCAATGTTCACCTTAAAAGTATCATATTATTACTCAAAAGTATCACTATTTTTTGATAAATTATCACTTTTTATTCAGAGAATTTAAATTTTTAAAATGTCATTGTCCATCACAAATGTATCATATTTAACATCAAAAGTATCACTATTTCCAACACAAGTATTAGTTTTTCACTATGAAAAGCATTAGTTATGAGACTACAATGAGTGCGTAAAATGTAATACCCAGCTTATGATTTGATAATTATCATCTTCTATGTTATTGTTAGTAATATGATAATTTATATTATTAGTCTTTATATGTAATAACCAACATAGTGTTCGATATTTATCGTCTTTTATGTAATTATTAGTAATATTGTAATTAAGTCTTATTAATAGTCTTAATATCAGTATAATATTGTTGGGCCACCATCAATCTAATTTAATTCAAACTCATTTAATGGTCCAGTCATATATTTTGATATATCAAAACTCGAAATCTATTTAAATAAGCTCCAGTTCCACTAAATATATAATATATGTTAATGTTATTACTAGTATTATTATTATTATTATTATTATTATTATTATTATTATTATTACATTTTATTAATTATTTTATTCCTTTGTATAAACAAGAAAAATAATAGTTGAATTATATTTTTATAAAGTATATATTTACATATATAGTATAACAGTTTATTTTAAGTCGAGAGGAGATTTTTATCTAAATTCTTTAAACACAAACAAATAAGCTTAAATCTCCCAAGGCGATAGCTAATAATTCGCCCTACTTCTCCGACAATTCAACTAGTTCGAAATTTCTGATAAGATTTTCTTCATATTTTCTTTATCCCACGAATAAACAACTATAGATATAACACCCCATAATTTTTATATTTGGATCGAGTTAATTATGGAGTTTATAATTTTTAATCTTGTCCCGATGCTTTATTTTTAAAAGAGTCCATTTGATTAAGTGCATATAAGTATTTTTTGAAATTTTAAAATCATGCAATATTTCATTTATCCAATTTGAGTCTTATTTCATTGAGATAAATAATTAATTATCAGATAAGTCAAACTAATCAAGATATATATATATATATATATATATATATATACTTATCGATATCCCGGATTTTCATCAATCTCATGTTATGCCATATCTCACTACTCTCAAATATCAGTATTCTCAATCTCACGTTCAATGCCTCAACAAACCCACGTTCCTCGACCCCCTCTCTAATTTCACATTAATAAATCTCAGGAAAACTCACGTTTTAGGTAAAATTGTCTAGGAAATACCTTTCTTTTCAATTTTCTGCTCCATTATCCGCCACTTCCACCATCATGGCCCATGGGCAACCCACCGGCAACCATCAACCCACCCAAATCAGCCCCTACTCGAGGAACCCAACAACCTTGAATCGACCGTCCCTCGACCTAAATAAAATCATCGCCGGAGATAGGGACGGATCCAGAAATTTTTTGTAATGGGGGCACAAAATAAATGCAAGTTAAAACGACATCAAAAACAATTAATGGGGGCAAATTTTTTTTTGAGCCTATTTAATAGTTCTTGAAATAAATAACAATTAAAAACATTACATTAAACACAATTAGTGGGCCACACCTTGTTTTTTTAAATTAATTAATATACAATTTTAAAAATAAAAAATAACTATTAAAAATACAAAAACAAAGTAAAAAAAAAAACGTTATGGGGGCACGTGCCCCCATAGTAGGTAATGTAAAGGGGAATTTGCAAAAATACCTTTTTTACAATTTTTTTGGAAAAATGCCACCTAACCTAAATCTTTTAAATTATATCCCCCTCACTCCTGTGAAATGTCCAAGATACACCTTAGCTCAAATTTTTAATTTTTTCCTAAAGGTTGTTCTTCCCTCCTAAAGAAACCCAGTGGACCATAGTTCTTCATTTCTCAACTTCATTCACGATCGAGCTCCCATTTTCTCTGAAATTTCAGCATTTTCCGGCGACGGTGGATGACATTGTTCCCGTGTCTGGCTAATTTGACAGCAACATTCAAGCAGAGATTTTATTGGACCGAAAGCCGCTCGTAAAGCTCTTTCATCGAGTGCGCGATCATGACAAGACTCGAGGAAGAAGCCCCGGCTAACTCCGTGCCACGACAGAAACCTGTCATTCCTCCTGTTCGACGATTCACTCTTCCAGGCCTTGCTTGCCTCGTGCGAGAAAAGAGGAAAAGTGCTAACATGCTAACACCATTACATCCGTTCTATCATAGACCGCGGTACCATCTTCCACCACCCGATTTATTCAATATAATATAAGGGGCACTAGCCGGGTAGGGGGCTCTTAGCCAACGTTTCGTCAAAGCCTTCCTGATGGATGGAGGGAAGGGGTCAAGGATTTAAAACTCACTTCCTTCTTCTCGCTAATGCTACTCCCACGCCTTATTCCGTACCCAAGATCCAAGTCAGCACCGACAAAGATCTCTTGATTCCTCACGGCCGGGCTAGCTTGGAAGCAAGCTACCTCTTGCCAATCTCATCCCCTTTCCCCTTTTAATAATAAGGTAAGCTTCCAAAGGTCCTTCCTTTAGTGGGTGAGCGCTTTTTGATTTTTGGATCGTCTTACGCCCAATGGGTACCCCATTTTTTGATTCCCATTGGGTTTACCTTGTTCACAAGTCGACCCCATGGCAGCAAGAAAAGGCGATCCTGTGCTATACTCCGGTGATCTCTTTCCTACCGAGGCACGCAAACTCCCATCGTGCACATTCCGTGAATCGAAAGAGGAAGCCTACTCATCTATCAGCTCCTCTCGTAGATCGGTGCGGTTTTACAAAGCGTCTAAGCATAGTTCACTCACGTAAAAAGAAGGATAGAAAGTTAGAAAGGTACGAAAGGACGGCATACTCTGTCCCTTAGTGAAAGCGTGAAAACTTAATCCCATCTCTTCATGTTCACAAAGATAGTTAAAAAAAACGTAGCCTGCGCCCGGTGGGGAAGAAGAGTGAGACTGACTAGCAAGTGCCCAAAAGGCTCAACATCAACCCAACAAGAGACGGATTCTTGCTTAGCGCGCAACATGATACTTTATGGATGGAATTAGTAGGATAAAGCTTCTGATTTTTTGGGCTTACTATGATTTCCGGGTGCCTCATGGTTTTCAGGAGAAAATCAACTTTTAAAAAGGAAAAAAGGAGATAGCAGAAGAGAGTAGGTAAAGAAAAGAAGATGATGATTCTTGCAGCCTCATCTACGAATATAACATTGACTTTTGGGGTAGCTGATTTGTTTCGAGCCGAGGTGTTTGAGTTCCAATTTTCCACTAGATTAGGTTGAAAATATGGAAAGAGGTTAGTATTGTTTTTCGACTAATGTTTGCGGTTATTTTGGTTATTTTTCATTTTTAAACAAGTGTAAATACTCAATGTAGTTCGTGTTATGTAGTGGGTAATATGTAATTATTTGAATTTTAGCAAATGTAATCTTGTGGAAGCTGAAATTGTGATTAAATTGTAGAATTAGGTTGATTTTGGCAAAATTTGCTCAGTGCTGCAGTTTTTGGGTCTGATGTCTGCTATGAAGTCGATTTGTTGGTCGTTGTGTGGTTGGTGTGCAGTCGATAATTATAGTCGGTGTAAGGTTGTAGTCATTTGTATGGTCGTTTGTAGTCGAATGTGTGGTTGTTAGCTTTGTAAGTTTCTGATTTCAGTTTGTTACTGTATTATTTCAGGGACTGTTTCATGCTCAATATTAATTCTTTGTGATCGTGCATGGGAGTTGGATTCAAGTAATCGCCATTGGTGTTTCAGTGGGAAGAAACAAAGCATGCAGTTGTCCCTTCCGATGTCATATTCTTTCAATTATTATAAAAGACATATATAGTCACCAAAGTGAGTTGGGATGATTTTGATATTAAGATGACAAGTTGGCTGACATACCAATGTAAAGATTCATTGCCACTATGTCCCGTAATAGATGAAGATGATGTGCAGTTGTTGATTCGTGTAAACATAGACAAGTTTTTATCTGCTCCACTTTGCTTGGTAACAAAGTTGAGAGATAATCAAGTATCTACCTAATCAAAAAAGGAACAAAATGAGTCAAAAAGCAGTAACCATTTTGCAGAAGGTGTTGCTCCAATAGGCATTGTAGTTCCAGAAACTCAACCACATTTCATACCTGTAATACCTGAACATCGTGTATTATATGAACCAGCAGTTGACCCTCACCGTGTTGTGTGTCAACAAGACACAAGCATTAATTTGAATAACGATCCTCATCCAGATCATAATGACGATGTTGAACATTTCTACGACTATGAATTAAAGGCTAAATTAGAAAAGACAGACCCATTTTTCTATGATGACCTGGATGGCACTTTCTATAGGTGGAGCGGACCTAATGGGGAACAACCCCCTGTTGCATCTCCATCCCGGCCTGTCAATGATGTTCCTACACAAGAAAATGATTTATCTCCACCATTAAACCAAACTGCCGTTGATGTCGGGTATGAAGGTCGACCAAGTCAGTTTCAAAATTGTACCCGCAAGTGATCGAGATTTTCTTACTGCAAGCGTACGGTATCAAGTTTTAGTATAGTTTAAGAAGTGGGTTATCGTCTCCATACAGATTGGTATCGAATTTTATACTAAGTACTGTAATTATAATAGCCTTAATTCTATCTAGATGATCAAAGCGATCGATTTTTTGTTAAATTAGAAAGAAAACTAAAATTAAACTAATAGATTGGTTCTGACAAATTATCAAACACTTAAGAGATGAATTCTAGAGGGTTGATTCACCTAGTTATCCCCTATGTTCTCAATCCAGTTTATTAATCACACATTATTATTCTATAAGCCAATATTCCTACCGTTTATCACTTCCTCTCTCGAGTGCTAAGTGATTCTAGGTTCCAATTCTGATTTTGATATCTCTATAAAAATCATAAATTAAACCCTAATACACTCGATGAATATTCTATCACATGCGTCAAAAGATTCATAAACCTATCGGTTCTATGAACCCTAAGTTATGCTATTCTATGGCCAGGCGTTCAATTACCTCTCTCGAGTGTCAAATCAAACACGCCAAACAATCTAATTTATTGATCAGATAACCCAGATGCAATAAATTCAAATAGCACAAATAGATTAAATAACATGCAAATCTCATAAACTGGAAATCAAAACATAGGTTCAAACGTAAGTTACATCAATCCCCTAGAAAGATAGGTTTAACTCATAATCGATGTACAAAAACACATGAAGAAGTAATTATACATCTCAAGAATCGACAAAGAAAACAAAGAAGGAATTGAAAAGAGAAGAGAAGGAATTCTCTCTGTGTCCAGATGAGAGATGCCTTCAATTGTCATCCCGAACCCTAGCTCCATCATTCTTGCCTTGCGTTATGCTCAAAATAATGTCCGACAACCCCCTGTTTTGTACGTCATTAGTTGTATTTAAAGGCCCAAAACCCTCGAAAACCCGAAAGAATGTAACATAAGCCAGGCTTGTCCATCTACGCTGTGCCAAGTCTTTGCCGGGTAATGAAGCCGCAGTCAGCTCCCAGGCCTGTTCCTATGCCAATTTGGCACCACATATGAATATTTGGTACAAGCATATACAGAGCCGATATATCCTATTGGACATGAGAATTATTGGGAAAATCCAGATGAAGTATCCAACACGATTATTTTGGCTCCTATTATACGAGACTAGCGGGGCCACGAAAGCTAGGATAGCATCCCAAGAAGAGGAACTGGTAGCCAAAAAATGCAAACGTTGTAAAAAGAATGGCCGTAACTGTAGGACATGCAAAAACCCAGCTCCTATAAATGATTAGTTCAGTGGTGGGGGAAGATGATGGTCGATTACACAATCGGCAACAGGGCCGACTTGGGGTCGTGAAACTTGTTGGTTGTTTAACCCATCAGGGGTGCAGTCGTTTCTATGTATTGGTCGTTTTATAGCCGTTGTGCTATTCGTGATTGTAGTCGCAATTGTTGTTGTCTTTATTTGTTCTTGGAACTTTAACAATGTTGTACCAATATTACCGTCTTTTATTCAGTTTCTCTATTTCCTATGCAACTGTTTGATGTGAAATAGAAATTATTTCAAAAGAGAAATAGAAAATTGTGCTAATACATACAACATACTACAATTTCATACCAATGTGCTAATACTTACTACATACTACCATTAGATACCATTGTCAATACAACATACTATAATTTCATACCAAAGTGCTACTAATACAACCTACTAATAATAGATAATAATGTCAACATTATACATGCTACTAGATAACAATATCTTCACTGTTGAAAAGTTCTGAACAAAATCTTTGCCTAAATTGGATGGTCATCCCAGGATCGATTTCAGCCACACATCTACCTGCAGCCAATGTCTCCATGAATTTTATGGCCATAACTCCTCAGTCACAACCGTTTATTTGCTGTGGCGGGTGCTCCATCCTTGCAATCTTCCAATCAGCATGGGCATCCTTGGGTGCTTTTCGGTTGTCCCAAATATTTCCCATCTTGCATATCTTGGGAAGTGTCCGAACCAATGGAACAAACTCCTTTTTTGTCTTTGCAACCGTCGTATTATTAGACAGGGAGTCATACACCGTTATCGTGCACACGCTCGAAGTCCGGCTCATATAATACCCAATGATTTCAAAAACATGGGCCACTCTTTATATATATTCTTTACATTCTACCCAAGTCGACCCTAGCTCCTTGGGGTAGAGACATATTGCAAAATTGTCCCCCTTCGCTTTGGATGTCCCTTTCTTCACTCTTCTTTTGAGTAGAAATTAATCGTTTCCCAGAAATGCTTCTTTTTGCCGATGGCATGCAAAAAAAAAAAAATTGAGATTACTACACAAATAATAGAAATAATTAAGATGATTATAAAAAAAAATAAAATTGGGTACCCAAAATAATGCATCAGTGCAAGTCCAGCGAGGCAAGAAAGCATGTGGCACAAATGTTCCTCTTAAAAAGCAATAGATAAGTCAATGCATCTAGATTCGCATTGAATAACAAAAATACGATGTTATACCTAATTTATATGGCAAGAAATGTATAAGAAAAATAAAGGAAACATACCGCATTGTTGAGTCCTCGCTTCGGTGTGATTATTGAGGTAAACCAAGAAGGAAAACCACCCAAGCAATATCAAAGGACAGTGGTGCAATAGGAGTTACTATGTCCTGAATCGTGGCCCACCACTGATTGAAAGATTGTAGCTTGTCAACCGTATAGTTTGCAGAAGGATCATACCAACCACCAACAGTGTGCGTAGGTTGTTCCTCGACAACCCTTTTCTCGAGTCTTTTCTTTCTTTTTTTCTAGGAAATGTGATGGATGGGACTAGTATACGGTGACTTACCTTTTGGAACCTTTCTTTTTCACATTTGGGCCTATTCTCGCAAAGGGGGATCCACAAAATCAATCATCGAACAATTTTTCTTAATTTCGCATACGGGTCGGATGAGGGTTGTACACATGATCCGGGTCAAAGCGGGTGTGCGGATAAAGACAAGAGAAATATGGGGGTAACTTCTTCGACTTGTAATTCTTGGGGAGTATGGAAAAAGGGGGCATCTTCTTCGACTTGTAATTCTTTGGGAGTATGGAAAAGGGGGCATCTTCTTCGACTACCATAGGTGTTAGGAATTTTATTGTTTAGATTTTGATGAATGCCATGTAAAACTTAGAATAGAAAGTTGGCACCCCAATTCTTGTTGTAAAATGCATTGTAATAAATAGAGCCGACCTGCCGAAGTTAAGTCGCCTACGCCTAACATGCAAGAAGACAATCAAGACTTGAATTTGGTGTGAGACAAAGTGAGTATGGCAAAGAAGAGTAGACAGAACTCTATCAAGAAGCGGTGAGATGCGGTGAGTGGAGCATCGGTCAAGTCAACTCAAGAAAAGCCAAGTCTCAAAGTTGAAGTGACGAAAAGAGTCATCCAATGATTGGAAGCTCGACTCTAAGTCACCAGGGGGGAAAGCAAGGAAATGCAATCAAGTCGAGATAATCGTAAAAGAACCGTTGCCTGTAAATCAAGAGAATTACTTAAACAAGTAATATCTCCATACCACTTTTCTGAGTGCTGGTCCCCGAGCGTGCAAAAGGAATGAACCAATGGGAAGCACTACACCGTGTCGAACTCAAAAGGTGAAAGACAATTCATACGAGGAAATGGCAATTCCAAGAAGCGCAACAAGACAAGCCAACGACTGCAAGTGACTTTCAAAAATAAGCCTATCTCTTCAACGGGCAAATTTTTGAAAGTTCACTATAAAAGGCCGAGAAGTTTGTTTGAGAAAAAAATATGATATAGATGACACATATGATACATAGATGACACATATGTGAGATATACAAGCATATTAGAAAAATCGAAATATTCTCAATCCTCAAGCCTACATTACAAAGAACATCAATCCAACACTTTGAAGGAAAGATAACTTCAATTAGTTGAAGAGGAAGTTATCGAAAACAAGGGGTCTACATTCCGGAAGGATTGTAGGAAGGTTCAAGGTTGAGCCAAGTCTTAAGCTTTTTGGAGGGCTTCGTGATCAAATCCAAAGAGCTTGAGCAAGTGAGTCATGTAGTAGCAAGGCTGCCTGTGTGAAGAAAGTCGCACGAGAAGCCGGTGAGTGATCAAGGCGTCTCGCATCGAGTCCCAAAGGATCAAGTCGGCCGTGGTGATCAAGACTTGTATCCGGATCTGTTACCACTTTGTAAACCGATCATTACCTAGTGGATTCCTCCAGGAGCCGGAGAAGAGAGGAGTAGAAGAATTACCCGATCTTCGAACCTCTATAAAAATTTCATTGTGTCATTTACATTTCAAAGACTTTAATTCTTGCAATTTTAATCGCTTATATCTCACGATAAATTTGCTATCCACTTAATAACTTATAAGTACTAAACCAAGCACTAAATTCTTGCTCAATCAAACTTAAGGGTGTTAAGTCTTCAATAAAAACAAAACCACAAATCGAGTTAATTTGGAGCCAACGGTGAGTTACTTCATCAACGGCTCGAGTTGAGTCGTTGAGAGATTAACTCTATGAGTGACTAAATTGACTATCCTTCAAGGACACATCCGTGTAGTATCAACTCTGAATTTTTAAAAGGACTAAATCGAAATTTGGTAAGGTTTATTCAACCCCCTTCTAAACCTTACACTTACACCCCTTGGGACCTACAAGTGGTATCGTGAGCGGTTGGTTCATTGAACCCTCCGCACAAGTTCTTGAACTAGATCTCCAAACTTTTCAAAGTCCGCTTTAGTACTTAAACTTTCAAAACTCCTTTTATCATTAAAAGTTATTATAATGGAAGCAAATTTGACACGCATCCCTATGTTCACTATTGAAGAATTTGATGATTGGAAAATTCGTGATGCAGGCTCATCTATCAAAGATTACATGATGAGATGTGGATAGTGATAGAAGATGGGCCTCTCGCAAATCTTAAAGGTGAACATAGTTGTACGAAGAGTTGCGGTGAAGGAGAAGAAGATGTTGCTCTAGACCGGTCATGGTTGAAAACCAATAACCGAGTGGACAAATGATGACGTAAAAGATACAACCTGGATAATGTAGCCAAGGACATCCTTTACAAAACTTGGACAAAGCCATGTTCAACAAAGTCAAATCATGCAAAACGGCTAAAGAAATGGGGACAAGTCGACATTGATTTGTGAAGGCTCGAGCAAATCAAAGAAAACAAATTATCGGTGGTACAAAAATTTGAGAACTTCAAAATGATCTCGGAGAGAACCTGGATCAACTAGATGCTCGATTCACGTAAATCACAAATGAGTCATGTCTCGCACTTGGAAAGGAATATACACGAATGAAATGTGTATGAAGATCCTAAAAAGTCTTCGGTGAATGGGAAATGAAGGTCATGGCACCGAGACATTCCATGGACCTATCAAAGACATCCAACCATGAGTTATTCTCGCACCTCAAAGCCTACGAGTTTGAGCCGAGAAGAAAAGACAGGAAGAGACAGATGTACCCAAAACAATTGCTTCTAATTGTTAAAGATGGGAAAGAGAGCCGAGGTCAAAGAGGTAATTGACCCGTAAGAAATAGCCCCGATGGTTAAAAGATTTAACAAGTTCTTTAATAAGAACTACAAGAGAGGAAAGGGTGAATCTTCCGAGAAGACACTCACCTCCCTCCAAATCAAGGGATGATAGGCCAACCAAGAGAACAGATCATCAAAAAGTTGAGTATCAAAGGGTCGACAATCCAAGAATGGAAAGAGCCGATCAAAAGGTTGAATATCTATGTTGGAATCAGACAACCAGGTCACTATGCCATTGATCGCCATATCCTCGTAGTCAACAAGTACAGGATGAAGAAGAAAGAAAGATCTTGAGAAAGAAGACAAGAAAGGAAAAAGGCAATGATGGTCGCAGAGACCGAAACAACCAAGTCAAGAGAGACAGTGATTCGAGAGCGGTGAAGCCGACTACTCAAGTGACTCGAAGAAGAAGCCTTGATCTACTTGATGGCCAAAGAACAAGATCAAGATCAAGAAGATGAGGTACAATCTAACTCAATCAAACTCGACACTAGTGATAGTGATCGTGTGACACACACACTTCATCACCCACCGATCTTTATGATTCATTAAGCAAAATGATGAAAGATTTTGAACACATTAAATCCTCACACACACTATTGAATGAGGAAAACAACCTACTCAAAAGTCAAACTCAAAGCCGACTAAGGAGCCGAGTACTCTAAGTCAAATAGTCGATGAGAATGGAAGTTTAAAGGTCGAAAATGCTAAATTAATAGCGTAAATTGTCGCTATAGAAAAGAGGAGAATGACCTCAAAATGTTATTGCCTCATTCACTAAGGCATCTAAATCATTGGATGATCTTATTATGAGTCAAAGAGAATGTGGAGACAAGACAGCTTAGATTTAATTCCTCTCGTGCTATGTCAAACCTCAAGAGTAATTTTGGAAAAAGGATCTTCAAGTCATGAAGAGTCCGAAAAATCCAAAACTCTAAATGTTGCACACACATTCACTCCAAAGCACAATAACAAGCAAACCGGCCTTGGTTACAAAGGAAAAGGAAAAACGGCCCGAGTTGAGTGTGCCTTTGAAAGGACAAGTGAGAAGAGATTCAATGAGTCCTCAAAGAAACTCCTACCGTAGAAAATACTCTGTAAAAAGGAAGCAGAGCTACCAAAAATCCCAGAAAATCCATAAAAGAAATACATATGATGGGAATGGTAGAAAATATCCAAGCCAAGCCGATTGGAATAATGTGAACTATCAAAGATAAACTTATGGAATATAAGCCCAAATGGCAAAGGCCAAGAACTCAAAGAAAGGCCATTCCAAAAGTATAAGAGCTTTTATCAAAGACACCTATGCACCTAGGCATCACACTCAAAGTCACCACAATTACCCAAAGAAGGCAATTGCTAAAACACATATGTGCATATAGACAAAAGAGACAAATTTGTATGAACCTAGAATCCCCAAGCAATTTGCCAGGATTAATTATGATTATGGCACTCGATAGATGGCAACCCCTTAGAGTCAAATCATTTGGCTATAGGTTGGTTGGATCATCTTACAATTCTAACCCCTAGGCCCGGACAAGTATGGGTACCTAAAACTTAATTTCCTTGATTGCGGGTTCAAGGAACAAGTGAGTGCCAAGGAACTGGTACATGGATAGTGGCCGCATTCGGACATATGACAGAAATAAGAAAAATTTATCAAAATTCAAGGAAGTCAAAGGAGCAAAAGTCATATTTGGAGGAAATGAGGCTCCTGGTGAAATAAGAGGCATTGGATCCATCAAGAGGAATGGATTAGAAATCACAGATGTTGCATATGTTGAAGGACTCAACTTCAACTTATCGAGCATCACCAACTCGTGACAAAGGCTACAATGTTGGATTCAACATGGGTATATGCCAAATCAAAGAAATTGAATCAAATGAAGTGGTGCTTTGCAAGGATGTAGATGAAAAATATGTATTTAGTGGATTGGTCAACGCAACACCCAAAGACATGTCTACTACTAGCAAAGAGCACAAATTGAATCAAGTTCTGTGGCACAAAAAAGCCGAGTCACCTGAATTTCAAAACAATTAACAAGTCGGCAAGAAGTCATCTTGTAGAAGGACTTCCGGATCAAAAGATACAAGAAGGAGAGTATATGTGATGCATGTCGGAAGGGAAAGCAAATCAAGTCGTCATTCAAAGAAAAGACATGCCCATCCTCAACAAGAATATTACATCTACTTCATATGGATCTATTTGGCCCAAAGTGGAACCAGCCAAAGATAAGTGGAAAGAAATACACCTTGGTGGTAGTAGATGACTATTCAAGATATACATGGACAATATTCATGTGCAAGAAGAAAGAAACTCGCAAAAACTACCACACGGTGATGAAGAGGATTCAAAATGAGAAAAGTCAAACCATTATCAAAATAAGATCGATAGAGGAACCGAGTTTGTCAATGGAATAATAACTCGATTGTATTGAGAATGGTATTGGTCATGAACTATCACAGCAAAGGACTCCACAAAGAATGGAGTTGCGAAAGAAGGAATAGAACCCTCAAAGAAGCAAAGAGGACCATGTTAGTCAAGCAGGTTACCAAAAAGATTTTGGATCAAGCAATCAACACAAACTTGCTACACTCAAAACAGATGTATGATAAATAGCGGTGACAAAGACTCCCTATGAGATCCGGATTGGAAGAAAACCAAATGTTTCATATTTGAGAATATTTGGATGTAAATGCTTCATCCACAACAATGGCAAAGACAACCTAAAGGCTTTTGATGCTAAAGTCGATGAAGGTATCTTCTTAGGATACTCAACAAAGCAAAGCCTACAGAATACTCAACAAAAGAACTATGGTTACAGAAGAATCCATTCATGTAGTATTCGATGAGCCAAATGTAAATGGAGAAGACATTGAAGAGTCACCGATAAGTGAATCATCCAACCATACGTAAGAGTCCTATCTTCAAGTCAAGCCGAATTATCAATTCGAAGAAGATGAGATAGTGAATCTCAAAAACAATTTGGAAAATTTTGCTAAGTGATAACGAGAGAGCTAACCACACCAACACAAACGTACTGCAAGTCGATCAATCCAGCCTAACTTACTCCAACTCGATGTAAGATGGCCGAGAGACCATCCACTTAACTTGTCATTGGAGATATAAGAGAAGGTGTCAAAACAAGATCCGTAACTCAACAAGAAGCCATGTTCACATGCTTCATCTCACAAATAGAGCCAAAAGATGTGTCCAAGCATTGGATGACACACATTGATTCAAGCTATGCAAGAAGAGTCGAATCAGTTTGAAAGAAATAAAGTATGGGAATTAGTGCAAAGACCCATACATCAAAATGTTATTGGAACCAAATGGGTGTTCGTAAATAAAATGAACGAGGAAGGTTCGTGGTAAGAAACAAAGCAAGACTAGTAGCCAAAGGATATTGCCAAGAAGAAGGGATAGATTTTGATGAAACATTTGCCCTCGTAGCAAGATTGGAAGCTATAAGGATGTTTCTTGCCTATGCAGCTCACAAGAATTTCATTGTATATCGATGGATGTAAAAAGTGCATTCCTAAATGGTTTATTGGAAGAAGAAGTGTATGTTGAACAACCTCCAAGATTTGAGCAGAAGACTCTTGGAGACAAGGTATACAAACTCAAGAAAGCTCTATATGGATTGAAACAGCACCCAGAGCATGGTATGATACCTTGTCACAATTCCTAACTAAAAATGGATTCACAAAAGGAAAAGTAGATAGAACACTTTTCGTAATTCAAGACAAGAAGAGTATTCTACTTGTTCAAATATATGTTGATGACATCATTTTTGGATCCACAAACAAAGAACTGTGTGAAAATTTTCAAACCTCATGCAAAGCAAATTTGAAATGAGCATGATGGGAGAGTCGACATTCTTCCTGGACTCCAAGTGAAACAAGTGAAGGATGGAACCTTCATAAGTCAAACAAAATACACCAGAGATTTAATGAAGAAGTTTGGTATGGAAGAGAAGTCTTCTCAGAAAATACCAATGAACACATCACCAAAATGGACATGGATGCGGATGGCAAGCCTCAGATCAAACAAGATACAGAGCACTTATTGGATCATCGCTCTATCTCACAAAGAAGCAGCCGTACATCACCTTTGCTTTGTAGGTGTATGTGCAAGATTTCAATCTGCTCCAAAAGAGAGCCACATGACAAAGCCTAAGAGAATATTGAGATATTTGAAAGGAAGCCAAGAAGTAGGCCTATGGTATCCAAAGGAAGGTGGATTAAAGCTAATTGGCTATTGATTATGACTATGCCGGATGCAGAGTGGACAGGAAGAGCACTTCGTGCACATGTCAAATGCTAGGAAAAGACTAATTTCCCGGTTTAGCAAGAAGCAAAACTCAATAGCCACCTCCACAATTTTGAGCGCAGAATACATAGTCGGGCAAATTGTTGTGCCCAAGTCCTATGGATGAGACAAAGAAATGAGAGACTATGAAATTGAGGAAAAAGAAATTCCAATCATGTGTGATAACACAAGTGCAATTGCAATCACTCAAAATCCTCGTGTTGCATTCAAGAACAAAGCATATTGATGTCGATATCATCACTAAGAGAATGTTGAATGTAGGACATCATCCTGGAATATATCTCAACCGATAAACAACTAGCCGACATCTTCACAAAACCATTATGTGAGTCAAGAGAAGAACTCAAGCATGAGTTGGGGTGAAAAAGAATGAAACTGACAAATCAAAGAAGAGAATTAGAACATTAAAAGGAGTGAAAAAGACAAATCACCAAGAATCACCAGACGGAAGACAAATTTACACCAAGTCGGTGATAATGAGTCACTAAGAGAATCGTGAGAGTAGAGTTAAATCGCCTAAGGGATAAGTTTGAATAACTTATGAGCAAAGTGACAAAAACGCAATGCGTTTTGACTTAAGCGGGAATGTTTTAAGAAATACGTCAAAGATAATGATGATGTGTAGACATAAAGCCGCACACCAAGCTTATGATTGGATATAAATGCCGCATTAAATACGAGACATGAAATGCTAAATAGGCGTGCATAATCAAGCCGTTGATTTCAATCACATTTCAAAACCATCCGCACGCCCTTTCATAAACCATATTTAAACCATTTTCATCCGTTTTTCTCTCACACTTCTAAAAACTGCTTCATTCTTTCTCTCAAAAGCAAAGGCAAAATTCTCTCGAAACCCTATCAACCTTCAAATCAATTTCGAGTTTTTCTTGATATAATCCCGAAAAATGGCACCAACTTATGACTTTACCAAGTTAGGAAAGCAAATCCACACCGGCGGTGGATTTCGGGAATGGTGAAACAGGGTCCGACGACACCTGGTGAAGAAAATCGAGAAGTTGGAAACGCCCAGGACTAAAACCGTTTCTAACGTTAGAATATCCAATGACATATGTGGAGGAGGTCGCACAATTCTACGTGAATGCCGAGATTCACGATGAAGGAATCAAGTCATCTGCTCACGGAAAGCAACTGGGACTATCTCTCGCCAAGGATTTGGCCGAATATTGCCTACTACCGCCAGAAGGAGCATCGAGATCAAAGAAGCTGATGTAAACTTGGCCGATGCTTGGAAAGAAATAGCCAAGTCCGACTTTGCCGATAAAATAATATACACAAAGAAACAAGAGATCACTGTCAAGGAGGATTATCACAAGTTGTTGGACATAGTTGCCAAATGTATCGACATCAAGTTTGGTGACTTTTGACCAATGTCAAAGGCAAAGCCGATTGTAATGGTTGCAATCATCGAAGAAAAGAAGATAAATTGGGCCGAGTTTGTCTACAAAGCAGACTCTGCCGCTTTAACGTGGGGAACAAGTCCTTCAAAGAAGATGGTTCATTTGGAGGTTCCTAGGATATGGCCCGGTGATTGGCCGCCTATGGAGGTGAAAGAGTCCCTCTTAGACATGGGAAGGCATTCCATGTTAACAAGAGGATGTTCGAGCAAACCTCTCTCGGCGCGTGAAGCGAGAGCTTACGCCAAGAGAGCGACACTGGTGAGGGGGAATCACCGACTCAAGATACAAACTGCTTTCCTCTCCACCTAAGAAGAGAGTCGCCCAAACAGCCTACTAAGAAGATCACGCCCGCAACAAAGAAAACCAAACATGCTCCCGCCCCCGCAGCAGAGTCACCCGCCGCAAGGCCGTGTCTCCCCCTTCGCAGCATAGCCGGTCGAGAAGGAATCACAAATACCTTCTCCGATCATCAAGAAGAGGAGAACCGAAAGCCACGACGGCCCGCTCCTCGTAAAAAAAGACACCAAAGACGCCCCACCGACAAGACTCGTAAGACAACATCTCTCAACTGTAAATCCCCCGTACAAACAAGGAGACGAAGAAGAATCATCAAGCAGTCCGAATCGAGAAACCAATGAGTCCGGGTTATCACCAAAGAAAACGGAGACTACCGGAGAAGTAGAGTCTCCAGATGTAGTTGATGAAACAGCCAAGTCCGTCAAGGCGATCACAGAGGCAACCGTAAGACACAATTGTAACTCACACAATCAAGCACAAGAAGAACTCCGCAGAGCAGATAGTGATGTAATGATCCTATCTCCACCTTACCCGACATCCAAAATCGTGCGTGAGTGGAGGAAATGGAAGTTGAGCAAGTCAAGGAACAAGTTCCAACGGCCCGAGTTCATAGAAGAAGAAGAGGAATCGCTAAATTTCCTCGATTAAAATCGTGCTCCCCAAAGACTTGATGAAGACAACCGCTAGACATCCCGCAGATCTACAAGGAAAAGGAGAGAGAAAAGCAAGTCAAGAAGCCAAGCACGTGAGAAGGCAAGATCCGCCTCTATCTCCGGCACCACGTAACACACACATCCTCTCCTTGATGTCTTCTCGGATGTGGTGATGAGGAACCTGAGAATGTCACGCTACGTAAGAGTTGCAAATGCAGCAAGCATTGCACGAATCAAGAATCCTTCACGAGCAAAGACTAATGGAGGGACCAGGAGAGTCATCCGTAACACACTGAAATTGATCCAATGGGAGTGGTTCAAAGCAAACGCCAATGTTGTTGCCGCTACCACTTCCCCACCACTCGGAAGAAGGAAATAAGGAGGTGGCGATGAAACCGGGATAATGGGGACCCCACGAGCCAACCCCTATTGAAGGTGTGTTACCACCGCCCCAACGGCCGAACAATCAATCGAAACAGCCGGGAGTTTGGAGACGAGTGACCCCATTCCAAGTCACTCACCGGTGCGCCACCGAGGGGAAACTCCCTCCACCGCAAAGAAGGTCGGAGGATGTCGCAGATGACTCCACAACGAATCAAGGAGGCGAAGAAGAGAAATTACAATCACAAGAAGAACAACAAGTTGCCATCAACGAAGCTCGCAGCTTGAGATGTCTCACCGAGGTGCCAACCGCCTCGGCTAATGACGCTGGCCGATGCCGAGGCACAGTGAAGGAATGCCCGGGAGTTAACACTGGCGATGAAAGTGCAATCCATGGGGTTGAGACTCCAATGGATGCCATTGTAGAAGACCCTAAGACAACCGACATCGTCGAAAGGGAGACCATGCCTCGCAGCAGAGAGACCGCCGGAGGTAATGAAGGCCCACGGAGGTTGAGACTTCCGGGGTAAAGAAGTCAAGTAGAGAACATCCCTCCTACTATCATCGACCCATCCGAGAAGGAGATAAGCGCACTTCATGATTCCCGTGACAACCCCGATGTCACTTTTCCGGGATCAAGGCGAAGAAGAAGCCGAGTCATCCCCCATGATAAATCCAAAAGACTCACCGCGGATGTTCCAAGAACGAGCAAGTCGATCCCAAGACTACTCGTCAAACTTTTAACTTTGATGATGAGCCACCATGGAAATCTCATCATCGTCCGATGACGCTCGAGCAAGGCCGAGGACCGCCATCGAAATGGAAAAATCACCGAGACCAACGTTGTTAAGAGAGGCTCAAGAACCGAGGACCAAAGAAGGTCAGTCCACTCCACAACAAGACCCAACTCAACAAGAGACCACTCGCAGCAGCTCCTCAAGCCGCAGCAGGATCGATTCCCAAAAGAACCGCACGCGCACCACCAATCATCGAATGCATCGATTGGCGGGTGATGAATCCTTGTAGAGTCTTTTCCTTTTTCACGGAAATACCGGAACTCCACGAAGAGTCGAGAAACGAACAAGCACGCTATCACAAACCACCTCCTCGCTTTTCCATCAGGCACCATTGTTCCGGCCGATTTTGATTTTGACGCTGCATGGCCATCACCGCAATGTAAGAATTACCTGAAGTTCGAGAAGTGTTCAAGGCACTATTTGCCGAGGTTGAACGGATGGAGAGGCATCGTGCCTCTTTGGACATGCGATCGACAACAGAGATGCCAACCCTTACGGCCGACTTGAGAGGCATAACGTCAGATAAGGGAATGGTGGCACAAAGAAGAATCAATGCGTGTGGAACAAGTGAAATACTTTAACTTTGTTCAACAAGTCGCTAGTGTGGAGAGTCGAAAATGCCGATGCAAAAACGAAGTTTGAGAGAACACATTGAGCATATGCATGAAGCTCACATCGCCGAAATAAAGCTACTGCTGCGTGAGCAAAATACAAATGATCTACAACGTTGGAAGAACACATGACAAGAAAATTCAGCCTTCTCATGGCCGAGATGAAGCCGATTTCAAAGCAGAATCCAACGCTACTCGATCCAATTCCGTGCCGCATACAACGCAGCAGACTTGAAGCGTAACTCAACCATCGAAGACTCGACTTCATGCTTGCCAAAGATGTTCCCGGGGTTCCTCTATCCTTTGATGATGCCAAAAAGGGGAAGAGGAATACCTCAAAGCAAAGAAAAATCAAGTCGAAAAGAAAAAGAAAGAGAAGGAACAAAGTGAGAAGGGAAAATCACCGAGGAAATTTTGAAACAAAAGAAAGGAAAATCTTGTTGAGGGGGAAGGATCAAAAGATATGACCTTGATGATTGCACAAACCCTCAACAAGGTCCCACGGTGACATTATAAGCAAAAAACTCCTCAGTGACTCGCCACTCCAACACTCACGTATCTATGGCCGAGAAGAGAAAAGCAATTGAAGCGAGGGATGAAGGAAGTGGAAGGAAGAATGGATGCCGAGTTATGAACATCTTGAAAGAACACTGAGGCATTCCAAAGAGAGAGAGACACTTATGCCATTTCGTATGTCGGGACAGAGCCACGATCGCTTGACGAATTCAAAACGCTCGAATCAAGGATATTTTGCAAATATGTCCATGGCTCAAGCTTGGGACTTGTATCGGGAAAAGGGTCTCACGTTATGTGAAGAAGCCGACAGCAAAGCAGACTTCCTAAAACCACTCTGCTTTGGTCACTCCGCTAGTCACTCATAAAAAAGAAGAAGACCCCAAAGACAAAGATACGCCCGCAGGTAGAGGAAGAAGCGAGAGTGGAGGAAGAAGCTTTGCACCCAGCCTCCGCCCAAGAATATTGAATACGAGATCCGTGAAAGAAAGGAGGGATCTATGGGCTGGGCTTGACCAAGTGGCAAATTTAAAAGTGGCTAAAACTAACGCCGAGTATGCAAAAAGATTAGAAGAAGAAAACAAGAGACAAACTCGGCTATGGCAGGAGAGACAGAAAGATTAAGAAAAGATGAAGCCGCCAGAAGGCATATGAAAAGAAAAAGAAGGCAAAATTGACGACGAAAAAAAGAGAAAAAGAGAAGAAGATGTCAACAAGATGAAAGAAGGAGACAATAAGGAGATGAAGTGTTGTTGTCCAACCCTTCGTGTATTTTATTATGTAAATACATACAATGTAAGTCTTCTCGTAATAAAGCTATAAATTCTTTATCTTTTTTTTTTTTTGTGAAGACAATTATATACTCGATACACCTTGTAAACAATTGTGTTAAGTACAAGAATGATATGATCAATAAAAAGATTGATTCTCACAAGATACATTCTATGTCAATACACTATCTCAGATGTATCTTTGTTATTTGCATCTTTGTATGGTTTAAGTTTTGGCATCATCAAAAAGGGGAAATTGTTAGGAATTTTATTGTTTAGATTTTGATGAATGCCATGTAAAACTTAGAATAGAAAGTTGGCACCCCAATTCTTGTTGTAAAATGCATTGTAATATATAGAGTCGCAAGCCGAGTTAAGTCGCCTACGCCTTAACATGCAAGAAGACAATCAAGATCTCAAGGAAGACTCCAACTGAGACAAACTTGAGTATGGCAAAGAAGAGTAGACAGAATGTGAGCCGAGAAGGTGAGATGCGGTGAGTGGAGCATCACCAAGTCAACTCAAGAAAAGCCCGATCTCAAGTTGAAGAGACGAGTCATCCATGATTGGAAGTCGACTCTAAGTCACCCGGGGAAAGCAAGGAAATGCAGTCAAGTCGAGATAATCAGAAAAGAACCGTGTATTTAAATCAAGAGATTTACTTAAACAAGTAATATCTCCATACCACCTTTCTTGGAGTGCTCCAGAAGCGTGCAAAAGGAATGAACCAATGGGAAGCACTACACCATGTCGAACTCAAAAGGTGAAAGAACAATTCATACGAGGAAACGGCAATTCCAAGAACCGCAAGCCAACGCAAAGTGACTTTCAAAAATAAGCCTATCTCTTCAACGGGCAAATTTTTGAAAGTTCACTATAAAAGGCCGAGGAGTTTGTTTGAGATAAGGGATGACACACACGTGAGATATACAAGCACATTAGAAAAATCGAAACATTCTCAATCCTCAAGCCTACATTACGAAGTACATCAATCCAACACTCACCGTGAAGGAAAGAGAACTTCAATCGTTGAAGAGGAAACTTTTGAAAACAAGGGGTCTACATTCCAGAAGGATCGAGAAAGGTTCAAGGTTGAACCAAGTCTTAAGCTTTTGGAGGGCTTCGTGATCAAATCCAAAGAGCTTGAGCAAGTGAAGTAACAGGCAAACCAACCGCCTGTGAAGAAGCCGAGTCGCACGAGAAGCCACGAGTGATCAAGGCGTCTGATCGAGTCCCCAAGGATCAAGTCGGCCGTTGTGATCAAGACTTGTATATGGACTGCTACCACTTTGTAAACCGATCATTACTTAGTGGATTCCTCCAGAGTTGGAGAAAGAGGAGTAGAAGAATTACCCCATCTTCGAACCTCTATAAAAACTTCACCGTGTCATTTACATTTCAAAGATTTAAATTCCTCGCACTTTTAACTTATAGCCGATAAATTTGCTATCCATTTGATAATTTATAAGTACTAAATCAAGCTCTAAAATCTTGCTTAATCAAACTTAAGGGTGTTAAGTCTTCCGCTGAAAAATAAAACCACAAATTTGAGTTAAATTATAGCCAATAAAATTGAGTTACTCCATCAAGTTTCACCGAAGTTCTGTTGAGAGATTAATATGAAAGTGACTAATTCGATCGTCTCACCAAGGACACAAAACAGGTGTAGAATCAAAGATTTAAAAGGACTAAATCGAAAATTTGCAAGTTTATTCAACCCCTTCTAAACCTTACACTTCACCCTTGGGACCTACACAGCGTTCAATTACCTCTCTCGAGTGTCAAATCAAACACGCTAAACAATCTAATTTATTGATCGATAACCCGGATGCAATAAATTCAAATAGCACAAATAGATTAAATAACATGCAAATCTCATAAACTCGGAAATCAAAACATAGGTTCAAACGTAAGTTACATCAATCCCCTAGAAAGATAGGTTTAACTCATAATCGATGTACAAAAACACGTGAAGAAGTAATTATACATCTCAAGAATCGACAAAGAAAACAAAGAAGGAATTGAAAAGAGAAGAGAAGGAATTCTCTCTCGTGTCCAGGATGAGAGATGCCTTCAATTGTCATCCCGAACCCTAGCTCCATCATTCTTGCCTTGCGTTATGCTCAAAATAATGTCCGACAACCCCCTGTTTTGTACGTCATTAGTTGTATTTAAAGGCCCAAAACCCTCGAAAACCCGAAAGAATGTAACATAAGCCAGGCTTGTCCATCTACTTGGAAGGATCGGGCAATGGGGCGCTGCAGCGCTCCCTAGGCCCGTTCCTATGCCAATTTGGCACCACATATGAATATTTGGTACAAGCATATACAGAGCCGATATATCCTATTGGACATGAGAATTATTGGGAAAATCCAGATGAAGTATCCAACACGATTATTTTGGCTCCTATTATACGCAAAGCGGAGGCCACGTAAAGCCAGGATAGCATCCCAAGAAGAGGAACCGTAGCCAAAAATGCAAACGTTGTAAAAAGAATGGCCGAATCGTAGGGACATGCAAAAACCCAGCTCCTATAAATGATTAGTTCGGTGGTGGGGGAAGATGATGGTCGATTACACAGTCGGCAACAGGGCCGACTTGGGGTCGTGAAACTTGTTGGTTGTTTAACCCATCGTGGGTGCGATCGTTCTATGTATTGGTCGCTTTATAGCCGTTGTGTTATTCGTGATTGTAGTCGCAATTGTTGTCGTCTTTATTTGTTCTTGGAACTTTAACAATGTTGTACCAATATTACCGTCTTTTATTCAGTTTCTCTATTTCCTATGCAACTGTTTGATGTGAAATAGAAATTATTTCAAAAGAGAAATAGAAAATTGTACTAATACATACAACATACTACAATTTCATACCAATGTGCTAATACTTACTACATACTACCATTAGATACCATTGTCAATACAACATACTATAATTTCATACCAAAGTGCTACTAATACAACCTACTAATAATAGATAATAATGTCAACATTATACATGCTACTAGATAACAATATCTTCACTGTTGAAAAGTTCTGAACAAAATCTTTGCCTAAATTGGATGGTCATCCCAGGATCGATTTCAGCCACACATCTACCTGCAGCCAATGTCTCCATGAATTTTATGGCCATAACTCCACAGTCACAACCGTTTATTTGCTGTGGCGGGTGCTCCATCCTTGCAATCTTCCAATCAGCATGGGCATCCTTGGGTGCTTTTCGGTTGTCCCAAATATTTCCCATCTTGCATATCTTGGGAAGTGTCCGAACCAATGGAACAAACTCCTTTTTGTCTTTGCAACCGTCGTATTATTGGACAGGAGTCATACACCGTTATCGCACACATTAATCAAGTCCACTCATATAATACCCAATGATTTCCAAAAACATGGGCCACTCTTTATATATATTCTGTCACATTCTGCCCAAGTCGACCCTAGCTCCTTGGGGTACCGTCCAGAGACATATTGCAAAATTGTCCCCCCTTCGTGTTGGATGTCCATTTCTTCACTCTTCTTTTGAGTAGAAATTAATCGTTTCCCCAGAGAAATGCTTCTTTGCTGATGGCATGCAAAAAAAAAATTGAGATTACTACACAAATAATAGAAATAATTAAGATGATTATAAAAAAAAATAAAATTGGGTACCCAAAATAATGCATCGTCTGCAAGTCCAAATGAGGCAAGAAAGCATGTGGCACAAATGTTCCTCTTAAAAAGCAATAGATAAGTCAATGCATCTAGATTCTACATTGAATAACAAAAATACGATGTTATACCTAATTTATATGGCAGTAAAATGTATAAGAAAAATAAAGGAAACATACCGCATTGTTGAGTCATGCTCTCGGTGTGATTATTGAGGTAAACCAAGAAGGGAAAACCACTCAAGCAATATCAAAGGACAGTGGTGCAATAGGAGTTACTATGTCCTGAATCGTGGCCCACCACTGATTGAAAGATTGTAGCTTGTCAACCGTATAGTTTGCAGAAGGATCATACCAACCACCAACAGTGTGCGTAGGTTGTTCCTCGACAACCCTTTTCTGAGTCTTTCTTTCTTTCTTTTTTTTTCTAGGAAATGTGATGGATGGGACTAGTATACGGTGACTTACCTTTTGGAACCTTTCTTTTTCACATTTGGGCATATTCTGCAAAGGGGGGGATCCACAAAATCTGAATCACCGAACAAATTTTTCTTAATTTCTGCATATGGGTCAGGATGAGGGTTGTACACATTATCTGGGTCAGGCGGGTGTGCGGATAAAGACAAGAGAAATACGGGGTAACTTCTTCGACTTGTAATTCTTTGGGGAGTATGGAAAAAGGGGGATCTTCTTCGACTTGTAATTCTTTGGGAGTATGGAAAAGGGGGCATCTTCTTCGACTACCATAGGGACGGGGATAAGGTCCATACTTAGGTGGCCCTCTTTTTCGCCCACCAAAGGGTCGATAGATTTGTGAGGTTGGTTGTTTTTGGGGTCAGTTCCTGATTCGACCATCAAGGGTTTGAAAGAATGGTCGTCTTGACGGTCGAAAACCATTTCGACCATCCTTGCATCGATTTCTTGGTTGTTTGGATGGTCGGAGACTAATTCGACAATCGCTCGTTCGATAATTTGGTCGACCGCTTGGTTGTTTTGGGGTCGGCTGCTACTGGGGTTATATCTTTCACAGACTCCTCTGCTTGGCCTCGAGTAGTCTCCTCTTCCCTGTCACTCTCTTTTACCCTGTCACTCTTCTCTCCCCCGTCATCACTTTCCTCTGCCTCATCACTTTCTTACTCTGCCTCATCATCACTTTCATCTCTCCCAACAGTCTCCTCTCCCTCATAATCACTATCATCTTCTCCAACACTCTTCTCCTCTCCTCCAACACTTTCCTTCACTCCTCCAACACTCTCATCTCCCCTATCTTCACTCTCTCCAACACTTTCCTCTCCATCTGCATCATCATCACTCTCAACAACCTTACAACTGACGTTCTCCATCACTGCTGACAATATTGATTTAAGTGTCACCATTTCCTCCTCAATCTTGTCAATTTTTTTTGCTTATTTTTTCAATTTGATTGAGATCAAAAAGTCCCTGAAACACATACATGAAAAATATATTTTCAGATTCAAATTAATTACCAAAACAAATGTATATTAAAAGATGTCTGAATCACTTACATGCACAGATGGATTTCCATCATCCACATCGTGCTTTTTTTGGTTCTTTTTTCCCGTGTTCTCATCTTTCGTGGTGTCTCTGCCTCAACATCCACATCTTCATCCGGCACATCTTCATCCAGTGAAATGGCTGCCACCATTTCCTGTTGCCACTTTGCTACACTTTTGAAGTAGCCATAGCTCTCTTCAGCACGAGAAGACTCAATCTATTGGCCACATTCATCTGTGTTCAAATCACAAAATCATTATTTAAGTAAGTACAATATTCAAATCAAATCACAAGTAAAATATTTACTAATAAATAATAAATAAAACTGAAAAAACTTACACGTTCGGCAACACGGTCACCAGGCTTCAAGTTAAAAAAAATATTTTTTTCAATGACTCAATGGTGGGGGCATCCTCAGCTTTCCATCGTAGCATCTGGGGAGTTGCATCGGAAGAACCCGACACACATTCCGCACACAGTTTACCAACATTGGGCATCACTTCGTATGCCCACACTTGTAAAGCATGTGTGAAACCGGAGACATCGAACTTCTCCATATAGTGATCCTTCTTCTTTTCCTTTCTCTTCCAAAAGTTTTTTACTCTGTCGGACATGCATGATCTGATATCGGACACTAAGAATTCATATGCAATGCGGCCCCACAGATATGTATTGAAGGCCTTCAAATTGTCCATCAAATATATGTATTGCTCATCAAGCTTTTTGGTGGGCCCAGAGACCAACAAAACCCCGTACAACACATATAAAAGGGCCAATTTGAGTGTCATGTTTCCTTTGCCTTTTTCCTTAACTGCATATTCTTTGAATGCAGTTAGTATGTCCGACAAATGTACACTGCCTTTGTTTTTACCAAAAAAAAATTTCAAAATCTCGGGCTTTGATTGAATTAGTGGTTTAGGGCCAAATTCAAGGCCAGTTATCAAAGCATATTCTTATGGCCCAAACACAAACTCCTTATTGTTTATGTGAGACAATCTTGTCCGTGGAAAGACCACTGTCTTTCGGAAAAGCAATCAGAACACAAAGTTCGCCTTTAGAATCGTATGGTATCTGTTTCAAGGAAATATCCAAAGCACGACTTCTTGAATTTATCAATATTATCCCCCTTCAACCGCTCTCTAATCAGATCCATCGCATTAAAACAAGACCTACATGAGAGCTTCCCTTTAAACCGATCTTTCTCATTTGGAACGAGTGCCAATTTATCCCTATTTTACACCAAAATAACACATTAGGTCAAAATAGTAGTCAAAAGTTGGTCGAATACATAGTCAGAAAAACAGACAATGGTCGACACAATGGTCATAATCTAGTCGGAAACATGGTCGAAAGGCATTAAGTGCATACATACAGTAGGAAATTAAAGGAACATAACTAACAGAGGTCGAAAAACGCAAACAACGTCTAAAATCAAACCTAACCAACTGATAAACATTAGAAATTATCTTCAAAATAATACTATCATGCTTTCAAAACGATCCATAACCCATGAAAATGACCAAAAACATCAAAATTGCTTAACATTATTTTTGGAAAAAATGCAGAGATCTTTCACCCAAACCCAACAACCCTAAACCCATGAAAGTCAAAAAAGCTTACCAAAGATAAAAACTTGAAGTATACTACAACATATTTTCTAAAGAAAAAAAAATACAAAAAAAAAATACAAAAATGCAACAAAAAACCCTAGAAAACCCTAGATTTGAAGAACAAGATAGCCAAAATCGAACTTACCGGGAAAATGTAATTCACAATGGACGTCAGAAAGAGAAAAAGGAGACAAGCGGTCGATGTCGGAAGTCCGGTCGAAAGAGGATTAGAAGTCGTTCCCAAGTGGAATGTGACCACGATACTGAGCGCGACGCAGAGGGAGACCAAACAGAGGCGACGTCGAACATAATACAATCAAGACGCCGGAAACAAGTTAGAATTGCCGGAAATTTTTTTGGGAGCAGAGACGGGAAAGAAAGAGAGGTTGAGAGTTTAAGGGTGTGATTGCTTGGCTTTTTGTTCCGCTTATTTTTACTTTTAAAAAGAATAGTGTGAAAAATTATTTTAAAAAATGAGAATAGATTTTGAGAGTGTGATTGAATATAAGATGAAAATGTGATGATGATAGTTGATGTGATAGTTTTTTTAGTATAATAGTGATTAGATTTGATTGGTGATTTGAAAAATAAGAGAGAGTGAATAGTGTATTTGTGATATGATTGTATAATAATGATAGTTGATGTGTATTTTTTTGTTTAAATTATAATTGGATGTGATTAATGATTTGAAAAATGAGAAAAGTAAATAATGTATTTTTTGAAAATTTTCACAAGCAATCACATGTCAATGCAAACTTTTGTCCGAAAAGTGGAAGGGGTGAAAAATATTCCACAAGCAAGCACTCCCTAACTGTTGCACTTTTGTTTTGGGTCCTTTTTTCAACTAAGGGGTATCTTGGACATTTCACAGGGGTGATGGGGTATAATTTAAAGGATTTAGATTGGGTAGTAGTTTTCCAAAAAATTTCTAAAAAAGTGGCATTTTTGCAAATTCGCCTAATGTAAATCTGTCATTGGCCGGAGAACCCAGCCGTGTCACCTAGCACTCAAATCCATATAACTCCAACTCTGCTGTTTCGCTCGTCGCTCGCCGATCGCTACTCCGGTTTCAACATGTGTGTGAGTGCTGTGGGGAAGGGAAGGTGAAAGAGGGGGTGTATGTAGGTGGTGGCTGACGAGAACTTTAGGAGGTGATGTTGAAGGATTTTTAAATTTGAGATTTGGGGAAGAATTTTTGGATTAGTGGTTGGTCTAGAAATTCCAGCCACCCAATACAAATAAGCTCCGATGCGCGATTGACTTGGGACCTGCAAAACCACCATTAGAAGGGGGGCCGGAAGGATTTTCCGGCGTACCCACTCCGACGCTCAAGTCAGGATCGCTCTAGAGAGAGAATATAAAATGGAACAGTATATGAAGTGCGTGTATTAGAATTCTCACTAGAGGTGTACCTTTTTTGTGGCCTATTTATAGGTTTGGCAATTAGAGTTGTGTATGTATCAAGCCACACTAAAACCCTAATTAACATACATGTCTAGGTTGGGCCCTGTCAGCTTGGGCTTTCATTATGAGCCCAGATCTTTCACCGAGGCCATATAAATAGGTCGGTCCAAATAGGCCCTTATCAATCAGCCCCCAGTTATGTTTGGAGAGGAATTCAAAAAACATAATTACTATTGCTAGTAGGACCGACCTAGATCTTCGATCCCGAATTAAAGGTCTGGTTCTTCGCTTTGCGTCTCAAAAGGAGACTTAGGCAATCACCTTGGTCATTGTGACTCTCCTTGGTCAAAACCCCAATCTCACGTGCCTTAGTCATTGCCAAGAGGTTATATAATTACCTCGGTCAGCGTGCCATGTGCACTAATTGAAAACTTGGTCCTTTTTGTCGTAGTTTACCTTTCTCTGTTGGTGTGATTCCTTGGCCAATGTGCCTTATATATCTATTTTATTATTTTTATCCTTGTAATTCTATGCACAAAAGTCCAATTTTACCTCAGCAGAAATTGGAGGACCCCACCTCGGTCACCACAAGTCGCCGGACAACACCACTCATGCGTTCAAGTGTGATTCCGTTCTCTCATGCCTTAATGCCGCTTGCCAAAAGTGACTTCGATCAACACACATGCTTCATTCTTCGCGCCTAGCACACCCAGGTCAGAGCATCCACTCTTAAGCATTCTTCAGCTTTACTGAGCTTCAGGACCGAGCTCTTAAGGGGCTTATGGTTTTAACTCATACCGAGCTCGTACTAAGTATTTTGTTCATTTTCGTCTCTTTTTTTCTTTTGAAATTTTACCAAGTCGGCATTATGTACTCTCTTTTTTTTTCCAAGCTCGAGCTTCACGCCCAAGGTGTTTGGTGTTTGAGTTCGCTTGAACCGAGCTCCAAACACTTTATCATTTTTTCATTCTGAGCGCAAGCCTCTAAGCTCGAGCGTGGCTTGCCTCCTGGGCCAATCTGCCCGAGGTGTTTGGAGTTTTGGCTCTGGCCGAGCTCCAAACATTTGTTCATTTTAAAACTAATTGGCGCCGTATGTGGGAAATTTGAGTTTTAAGACGTGAGTTCAGGGTAGCTATAGAGGATGTACGACGAAATCTGGGGAATGATCTGGATAAAGTACTGATCGAGACACATGAAGTGGTGAATAGGGAGCGCGCGCGCGTGTTGCGCGCACCTAGTGTTGGAGTTGGTTGCCCTCCTCCTAGGGCAGCTGGAGTCGCTGGTCCTATGGTGGGTGGAGGTGGTTTGGGGCCTGGTTTCTTCCAGCAGATGTCTTCCTTCATTAAGGCCGCTGTGGAAGAGGCCGTGAGTAGCCAGATGAGAGAGTTTGTCCAGCCTGTAGCGGCGACGCAGACTGGACCGGTGCATGAGATGAGGTCTCCCACGACTGGGGGGGAGCGGGGGCGAAGAGCGCCTATGTTGGAGGAGAAAACTGCCTCCTTGGCCTTTACTCAAACGGCCATGGAGACAGATCCGGACTGGAGCAATAGGATGGATGACCTGCATAGGGAGGTGAGGGAGCTGAAGAAGAAGGTTTCAGGACATGGCTTGGGCCAATCGAGGAGGGGCACTCATTTCTCAGAAGAGATTATGGTCGATGAACTCCCCTCCATGTATCGGGCCTTGAGCTTTGAGTATGATGGCACTACAGACCCTTGGGATCACACGTGTCACTTTGAGAATATTGTGATGCTCGACAAGTTTTCCGATGGGGTGATGTGTCGGGTGTTCCCAACCACCCTGACTAAGTCGGCACATCAATGGTTCAGTCAGCTGTCGCCAAATTCTATTAAGAGTTTTGATGAGTTCAGCTCAATGTTCTTGCATCAATTCACTAGCTGTAGAAGGTGTCAAAAGACTCCATTGGCGTTGTTCAACATCAAACAGAAGGAATGAGAGGCTGAGGAGCTGTACTTAATGGTTCACGAAGGCAAAGCTGGAGGTTCCCTCGACAATTTAGGACATATTAGCCAACACCCTAGCTCAGGGTTTGAAGGATGGGGATTTCTTTGAGTCCCTAGTGATAAAACCAGCGTGTACATTCGATGAACTCTTGGCTAGAGCGAGAAGTACATTAACCTCGGGAAGAGGCCGAGAAGAATGAAGCGTGAGGAAGGAGCGGAAAGATGATCGAGATGAGAAAGTCCCGAGTAAGAAGTCTAACATCCCTAAGCCTGAGTTGATGGGTTGAAGGTCGTGGTACGAGAAGTTCACACCCCTAGTGGCTCCCTAGGGGGATTGTTTCAGGAAGATTGATCGTCATTATGACGTAAGGTGACCAAAAATTTATGTAATGAAATAACCATCAATGAAGCAAATTTCCTTCTAAAAAATTACGTGAAATTCTCTTCAAACCTCCAAAAGGGCACACAATGTTAGGAGGCAAGACAAGCTCGAGCTTGGAGGCTTGCCCTCGAATGAAAATTTTTGATCAAGTGTTTGTAGCTCAGCTCGAGCCAAACCTCCAAACACCTCGGGCGCGATGGCCTAGAGGGCTTACTTGTAATAAAGCTAATGAATTCAGAGACACATTCTTGGATCGTCTCTTTCGCGTCATCGACGATCTTTGCATTTTTTTGTGCAGAAAGGCGATCCTCAATATTTATTCATTTGTTGCACATTATTATAAAAATGAAAATCTTCAACAAATGTGGGCGGTGAAGTTCTACCAGCTCCTGATCCAAGTCAATGTGTTCTACTACAAGAGGTGCGAGAATTAGTATGCAACCCTCCAAATAACCCAAGACAAGCCGATCGTCCCAGACAAAGTAGAGTTTATTCTGCTGATGGGTCATCAAGTAATCGTTCACGTAAGAGTCAAGTTTGTTTAAGGTGTAGGGGTGCTGGCCACAATTGCGTCAATTGCACTATGTCAATGCCACTTGATGAAAACGAAAGTGCCCCAGTGACACAACCGGGTCCTTCGAGACAGGTGCGTAGCAAAAGAATATGCCGAGTAGATGATCATACTCGTCGAAGATGCCCAAAACGTTCGGATGATGAAAGTTAGGCTCACCTCGGGCACGATAGCCCAGAGGGAAAGTCAAGCTCGAGCTTGGAAACGTGTCCTCAAATGAAAATTTTGATCAAGTATTTGGAGCTCGGCTCAAGCTAAAACTCCAAACACCTCGGGCGCGATGGCCCAGAGGGCAAGTCAAGCTCGAGCTTGGAAACTTGTCCTCGTGTGAAAAATTTGATTAAGTGTTTGGAGCTTGGCTCGAGCCAAAACTCCAAACACCTCGGGCACGATGGCCTAGAGAGCAAGTCAAGCTCGATCTTGGAAACTTGTCCTCGAGTGAAAAATTTGATCAAGTGTTTAGAGCTCGGCTCGTGCCAAAACTCCAAACACCTCGGGCATGATGGCCCAGGGGGTAAGTCAAGCTCGAGCTTGGAAACTTGTCCTCGAATGAAATTTTGATCAAGTGTTTGGAGCTCGGTTCGAGAGCTCGGTAAAAGCCAACACTCCAAATATCTCGGGAAAGTTGGAGGCTTGCCCTCGAATGAAATTTTTTACCAAGTGTTTGGAAATCGGTCAAAGCCAACACTCCAAACACCTTGGGGGCTTGCCCTTGAATGAAATTTTTTTATCAAGTGTCTGGAGCTCGGCCAAAGCCAAAACTCCAAACACCTTGGACCAATTTGGAGGTTTGCCCTTGAATAAAAATATTAAACAAGTGTTTGGAGCTCGGCTCGAGCCAAAACTCCAAACACCTCGGTCAAGCTTTAAGACTTGCCTCGAATAGAAATTTTGACCAAGTGTTTGGAGCTCGGCTAGAGCCAAAACTCCACACACCTCGGGAGCGATGGTCCAGGAGGCAAGCCAAACTCGAGCTTAGAGGCTTGCGCTCAAATTAAAAAATGATCAAGTGTTTGGAGCTCGGCTCAAGCCAGAACTCCAAACACCTTGGGTGCGATTACCTAGAGGGCAGGTCAAGCTCGAGCTTGGAAACCTGTCCCAAAAAAAGAGAGAGTACATTATGCCCAGCTCAGTATAGTTTTAAAAGAAAAAAGGAGACAGAAATGAACAAAATACTTAGTACGAGCTCGGTATGAGTTAAAACCATAAGCCCCTTGAGAGATCGGTCCTGAAGCTCAATAAGGCTGAGGAATGCTTAAGGTTGGATGCTCTGACCTGGGTGTGCTAGGCACAAAGAATGAAGCATACGTGTTTGACCGAAGTCACTTTTGTCAACATTAAGGCATGAGAATGGGAATCGCACTTGAACCGCGTGAGTGGTGTTGTCTGAGGCGACTTGTGGCTGACCGAGGTGGGGTCCTCCAATTGATGTTGAGGTAAAATTGGACTTTTGTGCATAGAATTACAAGGATAAAAATAATAAAATAGATATATAAGGCACACTGGCCAAGGAATCACACCAATAGAGAAATGTAAACTACGACAAAAAGGACCAAATTTTCAATTAGTGCATATGGCACACTGACCGAGGTAATTATATTACCTCTTGGCAATGACTAAGGCACGTGAGATTGGGGTTTTGACCAAGGAGAATCACATTGACCGAGGAGATTGCCTAAGTCTCCTTTTGAGACGCAAAGCGAAGTATCGGACCTCTAATTCGGGATCGAAGATCTAGGTCGGTCCTACGAGCAATAATTAATTATGTTTTTTGAATTCCTCTCTAAACATAATTGGGGGGACTGATTGATAGGGGCCTATTTGAACCGACCTATTTATATGGGCTCAGTGAAAGATCTGGGCTCATAATGAAAGCCCAAGCTGACAAGGCCTAACCAGGAAGGTCAGTCCCGAGCTCTAGAGAGGGGGCAATTATGTTGGCCAGAGGGACTGGGCCGACCTCTCAGGGCTGGGCAGCCTCTTGAGAAAAGGGTTTGGACTGAGTAAGGCTAATAAGTTGTGCCAGAGTTAATTGTTTGGCGAAGCCTGACCTCTCAGTGGGCTGGGCCCCAATCAAGGGACAAACTTAAAGGCCTACCGACCTAAGTGGGTTGGGCTCCTAAATGGGTAAGCTTAAGGGCCTCCCGACTTATTGGGCCTAGGAGGTGTGCGGCCCAATATGAATAATTAACTTAGGCCTATATGTTAATTAGGGTTTTAGCGTGGCTTGATACATACGCAATCTTAATTGCCAAACCTATAAATAGGGAACAAAAAAGGTACGCCTCTAGTGAGAATTCCAATACACGCACTTCATATATGTTCCAATTTATATTCTCTCTCTAGAGCGATCCTGACTTGAGCGTCGGAGTGGGTACGCCGGAAAACCCTTCTTGCCTCCCTTCTAACGGTGGTTTTGCAGTTCCCAATTAGATACAAGTGAGAGATAAATAGATTGGAAAAAAATAAGATAAAAGAAAAGTGAGGGCGCTGGATGACGGGATTCATTGGAAAGGAAGGAAGGTTGATTTGTGAGATAGTAAAATCATTTGAGAATTTGGGGTTCTAATCAGGGATTTAATTCCCAACTCTCCAGAAACTATGAAGTAGCTCTTATTACCAAACCACCCCATTGATTCAAAGTTTCAATATCTTTGGATTGTGTCCACTAACTTTCATTTAAGTCAATTTTTCTGAAATTAAACTTTCAGAAATTTTCAATTTGGATCCCGAGAAGTTTCAATTCAAGCCACAATCAAAATTCACTTTATGTCTTCTGCACTTTGACCCACAAACCTATTTAACTTTATGAGTTTTTGCAATTTAAAACCACAGTTGCAAATTTAGTCCAAAAATAATTCAACTTTCAAGCCCTAAAACTTATATTTTCGTTCAATTTTCACCTATTTAAAGCCCTAACCTATTTTTACAAGTATAGTTATTATAATTAGATGTTAATCTTTAGTCCCGAGACCTAAATCATGTTATGTATCTATTGTAGGTGATGGGGGCTTAAGCAGTTATGACTTTTATTTGCCCGTTCAAGCATCGTTGCATTTAACTACTAATCGAGGTAGGGATTTTTTTTTCACTTTTTAAGTGCGAAGTTTAATTGTCTTTATTAAATATGTACCTTTATAATTTTATGAATTCTATGCTTGACAATGTGATTATAATTGTTGAACTTGATGTGCATGCTATATGTGAACAATATGTACTTATTTATGTGGAGTGACAAAGTATATATGTGGCTTCGGCCAAATAACAAAGTATGGCTTCAGCCAATGGCAAAGTAGGTCAATGACAAAGTATATGTGATGGCAAAATATATGTGCTTGAATTCATCAAATTATGTTATTTTATATTTAATTTGGACAATTAGAATCCTTACTAAGTATGTATATTGGTAGAAAAATGCACATAATATAAGTCATTTGCGTAACTTTAAGAAATCGGTCAAGTTAGATGAAAAATAATTATTCCCTGTCAATTCACTCGCCAATATTAATGTCACATGATTAAGATTCTTTCCTTTTATGTTATCAGGCGTTAAACACAACGTCACATAAGTCTGCAATTGAAAAATGATTCTACTCCATGTTACACTAAAGAAAAATAACATTTTTTACTTTGAGTCCACATAAAATTTAGATAAACATTTTGCAGTATAAAAGTCAAACATGAAATCACCAAAAAAAGGTAATGCAATATTAAAATGTTGAACCCACTTGGCAAGCATCTCCATTCCAAAGTTCACACGTCGGCAAAAAAAAATTGAACCATACACTACAGGGTTGTTCCTTTCGTCAAATGTTGAAATTGGTTTATAATAAATTGGGTTTTGATCCAATTTTGGCCAATTATTTAAGTGGGATTATTTATTAGATTTGAAAAATAAATGATATAATTGTAATCTATACCGCGGGTAGATGAATTTAGCATTTTGAATTTCTCAAAACTAATTTCGGGTGAATGAGAAATTAATGCACAAAGTAGGCACTTAATGCCTTTTATATATGGAATATGAAAGGGTGAGAATATGGAAAGTCATATCCCACATAGGAAACATATTAAATGTTTGACTAGTTTATAAAGAGTTTCACCACTAATAAAGAGTAATCATGTGTAGTTCCTTATGGTACACCCTAGTGGACCAAGTTAATTTTGACTAGCCTTTGGCTACCTCAAATAGCACCGAGGACGATGCCGAGCATAGTCCGAGCCGGGCCCGCGCACGTCGCACATAGTCGCATCGGGCGCTTTAGAGGCGCACTTTGCACTTGGGGTTGCAAACTGTTCATCACAAGGTGCGATCTGACGGTTATGATCAATCCGAACCTAGGGTTGCACCCAGTCTGAAGAGTCACAGCAAGCTCTATAAATAACAGTCCCTGAATTTATTTTGCATCAGAAACATTTCGAATTTATACTCATTTCAGCATCCAAGCATTCTTTATGCATAAGTTAAGTAAAAAGAGAGTTCAAAAACATGAGAGTGTTCGTCGTTCTTGCGATTTATAGTGCAACTATCGCAAGAAAGTTGTTGTATCCTGGGAGAGGATTGCCATATTTCGTACGCACTGTGAGTGGGGCAATCTCGTCTTAAAAAGAAAGATTTCAACTCTTGCCTCGATATTTTGATTTACTACAGATACTCTGCTCAAAATTTTGTAGCGTATGATATACACCAACCACATTTATTCCAACATCAAATCCTCAAACCATAGCAAATCCAAACTATTTCTTTTTGCAAAAGGTTCTATTCTAATTCATCCAAACAAATTCAAGTGAAATTCCCTAACACCAGGTTTTGTTTTTTAAAAATGATAACCAATTATCTCCCATACCAAATACCAATTAATCAAAATGGGCAAGGACTTACAGTGACAGGGGCAGACAGTGAAATGCGGGTGGCCGACAACTGAAAGCGGCGACGACGAGTGGTGACAGCGGGAAACAACGCTGTCAGTGCAGATCTGTCTTCTGAGGAAGAGTTTTGAAGTGGTTCAGTGTAAATGTGTAATGTTATTTTTTTCCAAACCCAGACCAGTGCCTTCTAATCCCGTAATTCTCTAATCTCTATTTTTTTTAAAAAAATAAAAATTAATTAGTAGGCCCGCGTGCCCGACCGTTTAGCCCGCGGTTTAATCAATCCAGGCCAAAAAGACTCGAATTTAAACGAGCCCGCATTAATAGGCCCTAATCCTGTTATTTTTCGATTTAAACGGGTTGGCCTACCTGGCCCGAGTCTGTTTAACATCTCTAACTACCATCCCTACTGTGGAAGAGTTTATTAGTCGTCTTATTAGAGTTTCTTTTCCTGGACCTGATACACAACCATCCCTTGAACCCTAGGCTCTTGTTTCTCGCACGACCGATCGAGGCGGTGGAGGTCGAGGCCGTGGTCATGGACGTGGTCATGGTCAAGGGGACGAGGAAACCTCCGTTGTACTCATTGTGGTCGGGATAATCATACCAGGATCGTTGTTACAACAAAAATGCTCATATCTAGGGGTGTTCATTCGATTTGATCGAACCGAACCGAAATTTTGGTTCATCAAAATGCTTAACCGAAATGGTTCGGTCAAAACCTAACTTTTTTTCAGTTTTTATGGTTTGACTTCCGGTTAACCGAATTTTGGTGAAAAAACACTAATTTATCTTGTTGTATTGATTTGTTGAAAATCGAACTGTACTTCAAATGGAAGAAAAAAAAACTAAAAAATTGAAGCATACCCAAATCTTCTAACTAAACCAAATACAAACTAAAGCAAACTGGTAAAGTCACCACTCACCACTTCCACATCAGGAAAAAAAGAAAAAAAAAAGGAGCCCATATTCGTCTTAGCACAAAATAAGAAGAATCCAAACAAAGTTATAAAAGAAATCTATGAAAAAGCGTAATGCACAAAGAACTAATAAATTATTTTCTAGAATTTTAAATTTTAGGGATTGAGATTATGGAAGTTCATACGGCCCCCGAATAATAAAATTTCTCTCTCTAGGAGAGTGTCTGGTTTCTCTCATTGGGAGAGTGTCTCTAGGGTTACTGTTCTATTAGCCGCCGATGTGTGTCCTTGGTCTTTAATGGAGTCTTTATTGCACTTTAAGAATTTAGCCGTGTCCGTTTGCATTTATTCCTTCTTGGTGGTTTCTTAAGAGTGTATTTTATTCTGCTTGTGTCTTCCTGGTGTCCTTTCTCGTTCTTTTTCTTTTTTTTTCTTTTTGTCTTCTTTTGGTCTTGGCACCTCTGCAATGAAACAGTAATGGTGTTGTCTTCTTTTGATTTTTTCATGTGTGCCCTGAGCTGGTAAGCTTTTAAGTTATTTCAGGATCTTGGAAAGGTTTGTACTTACATTATTTTTAATCTTTTTCTTCTTGTCTTTTGTTTTGTTGCTTGTTGCTCTCTTTCACCCTGTTTCTACTGCTCTGCTTCTGGCTTTTTTGAGCTTCTCTTAGGGGTAAGCTCTTTGACGAGGCTGTGAAGGAGGACTGTGGAATTCAAGGATGGACCAAGAGTTGACAAGGAAGCTTCAGGGCTTTTCTCTTTCAGTGACTGAACAGAGAGGAATCGAACTTGATGAAAAGGATGTGGAGGTTAGTAAGGAGGAATGTATACGGAGTTTATTTAGAAAGGTACTAGGTAGTAAAAAAGTTAACTTTACTGGATTAAAAAAGACTATGAGCGGGGTATGGCCTATTGATGAACCTTGCATTCTTAGAGAAGTTGGTATCAATATGTTTTTCATATATTTGTAATCAAAGTGATAAGAAAAGAGTGATTCAGGGTAAGCTTTGGTCGTTTGATAGCCAGTTTTTAGTTCTGAGGGAGTGGAAAGAATGAGTTGACATGAAAAAAGAAAACTTTCGTATATAGATATGTGGATTCAAATCTGGGATTTACCAGCTCATTGGATCAGTTCTGATGTTGGGCTTAAAGTGGGGAAACTGTTTCTTACTGTTAAAGATGTATTAATCCCTAAAACTGGAAGCATCAAAGGCAGATAGCTCAAAATCCTTGCATCTGTGGAAATTGAGAAACCTCTTTTGAGAGGGACTACTCTGAAATTGAAAGCGGAATCTCATTGGGTGAGCTTTAAGTATGAAAACCTCATCGGATGTTGCTACCACTGTGGGTGGATAGGACATCATGAAAGGTTTTGTGAGGAAAGGAAAATTGACATTCAATCAAACAATTTGAGAGAAGGGAGGTTTGGTGAATGGTTGAAGGCTGAAGATTTAAGTGGAGGATATAGGCTTGGGAGAGCTTTGCCTCCTAGAGGGCATGTATCCCCTACTAAATCTAGTGCTAGTAGCAGTAAAGGGAAGGATATTGAGAAATCTGATCATGAGATTGGAAGTGAGAATGCTGGCAACCAGAATAATCATCATCTGGTTGGAACAGAGAAGGTTGCTTCATACATGAAAGCTGGTGTGAAACCAGGCTGCACGGTTTTTTCCCAGGCAAATTCTCTCAGTGAAACTATTTTGGAAAAAGAAATGCACAACTCTTATGTGCAGAAAAGTGTGGTGCCTTTCCAAGCCAAGCTTCAAATCCAGTCTAATAGTGGTGAACTCAAGGGTAGAAAACCTCTTCAAGATATTTCTAACTTGAGCAGCCCATTAGAAGGAAAGAGATCTTGTAAAGCTCTAGCGAGAGAAAGTCTTGGACTAGGCAAAATGGCGAGGAAAGGTAGAGGAAGAGGGAGGAAGACTGGGAATAAGGAAAATAGTCAGATTGGGGGGAAAAGGAACAATGAACAGTGTGGAGAAGTAGGTTATTTAGGTGATATTTTAGTGAAGAGGGTGAGATTTGTAAGAAGCAAAAATCAGATGTCATTGTGATGGATACGGTGGAGGAAGCCAGCCCTAAATAGCCCCAAAGTCAATCATGAGAGTATGTGTGTGGAACTGTAGAGGACTGGGAGCGCCCTCTACTGTTTCCCAGTTCAAGGAGTCTTGGAAACTCCACCTTCCGGATATTGTGTTTTGTGTGAAACTAAAAAGAAGGCTACTTTTGTTAGATCTTTTTTTTAATTGTGATAACCAATAATTTTAATTAGTGGTTAAAGTAGGAGTCCTTTTAGGGGTTAATGTAGGGGTTAGTTTAGAGTATAATTTAGGGGTTGGGATTAGGGGTTAGTTTAGGTTTTAAAAAAAAATATATAGAAATAAAAATAAAAATTTGCCTATAAATACATGGTTAACCCACATATTTTTTTTCACAACTTTCTAAATACTCTATAATAGAAAACGTGGTAATCGAGGACTAGAACTTTTGTCGTTCAATTTTTCTACATCAAGTATCTGCGATTATTAAGGTAGGGATTTCTATAGTATTTGTCTTTATTTAGTGTTTTATGATTGTACTTCATTGATTGCAATATATGTCAAGAGGAAATAAATTCATATAAGCTAGGGGCCATGAAAAGGGTCCGGGATCAAACGTATCTTCGGGGTGAACCCGCAATGCTATATGTAGGAACTGGCCAGTCAGAGAAAAAAGAGGAAATGAATGAATTTCTTGTTGTAATTATGTGAATGTTTTTCATGTTATATTAAATATTGAGATATATCCCCTCGAGCGAGATGAAGCTCACCCCTATTATTATCATGACTTTCAGGTTGAGGAATCCGCTGAAGATATGATGTTGTGGATGGTGGAATAAATCATGCTATATTTTAAATAATTATGACCGGACTAAATTTTAGATTTATGTCTTTAATTTTTCTGGTTTATGCTTGAAACAATTGTTGGATATTTTAATTTGGAAGATGTATTATTATTACTATTACCACTATTATTATTATTATTATTATTATTATTATTATTATTATTATATTTTTTTCTTAAGAATTAAAATTTCTCAATCAACCTTTTTGATCATTATTGGGATCACTTTAATTTATAAAATTATGTTTTTTTAAAAAATATTTTTAGAATATTTTAAATTAATAAAATTGTGTCGTTACAAGTGGAATAAGAGCAGGTCTACGTTTCTGTAGGCTTGTTAAAAAAAATTAAAATTAAAATGTATGTTTTTTTTAAAAAAAAAAAAGTCAAACTTTGTATAAGATAAAATGGTGTAATAACATCCACCTCCGTCATATCTTGTCGGTATCCTCAAGGTAAGAGAATTATTAATGCGAGTGAAATTATACAATATGCTCAGTTATGTCATGATGTATTTTATTATGATTCCATGTTATTAAGTTCTGCTTTAGAAATATAATATGTTAGATGAATAGAAATCTTGTATTCCTTTAAAAGAAAATGTAAAAATAGACTTATAGTTGCAAATGCACATATATATAGATGGCAGGAACTCGCACTCGCCACACTGCAAGAAAGAATAATAATAATAATAACTGGGGTCCGAACCATCCAATTAACCGACTCAATCATTATTTCAACTATCAAATTGAGGAGGGGGATAATATTGGAGAATATATAGTTAAAATTCACCAGTTGTGGTACAATGTGAGGAATGTCATCGGGGCTCCAAACGAACGCGCTGTCTCCCGTAGAGTGATTGATAGCTTACCCTCTTTTTGGAACGTCAAGGCTGAAAAGCTTTATGCCTCATTGTTGGAGTATGACGGGCATGATGACCGACCCAAAATCAACTACGGGATATTTACTACCAGGTTATACCGTAAATGGATTGAGTTTTTGAACAATGAGGCTATGGTAGAAGATGAGGAACCAGAAGGAAACCTGGAAGAAGAGAAGATCCAGATGAAGATCAGGAAGAAGATCCAGGAGGAAGATGAAGACATGGATCAATAGAGATAGATGAGTCTATGTATTGCAATAATTGATAAATAAATCCTTATTATATATAAAGTCGAGTTGTCCTTTAATTGATCTTAATTTATTTGACCATTATATTATGATATTTAGATTTTAAGTTAGATATTTCATGCAAAATCTATTAATAACTTGGGATAAATAATAATAATACATTATGTATGACCTTAGGAATATGGCTCCCCGTCGTGGAAATCAAGTCAATGGTGAGAACTCTACTAACATAAGAAATCAAACCACTGCTACTGCTGGAGATATAATTGATGAGTTTCTCAGAGGTGTGCAGAACTACGGGGACAACAACAACAACGCAAGAGTTGTGGAATAATTTTGCCACTATCGTCCACCTACATTCAATGGACGTGATGGCCCGACAGCAGTAGAAGAATGGTTTCGATCGCTAGAGAGGATTTTTTAACTTATTGGATGCACATGACGAACAGAGTCGTATGTGTTGCTTTCCAACCATCAAGACGCGATCATTGGTGGGAAGGGTATTGGAGGACTAAGACCGAGGAAGAGCGAAATGCTTTAACATGGGATGAGTTCAAAATGATTGTAATGGAAACGTTTTTCCCACAATCATATCGGGACAAGAAGGAGACAGAATTTCTTAACTTTAAACAAAGAAACATGATCACACAGGGTATGAGAGACAGTTCAATCAACTAAGTCAGTTTGCTCCACACCTAGTGGATATCGATTTGAAAAAGGCTCGAGGTTGAAGGGACTTGAACACAACTATCGTGAATACTATCTCGCTCAAGGAGATTTGGAATACTCGGTGATGGTGAGAAGGGCTCATGAGGTGGAAGCAAGTTTTGCTAGGGACGAAGAGGAGCAAAAGTTGGTCGTTTTACCTGAGAAAAGAAAATGGGACGGGGCAAGACATAATAAAAATTAAAATCAAAATAAACAGATAAAGAATGATGGAAATGCACGTCCAACTACACAAGCAGACAGGCCAACTTGCCCAAAATGCAAGAAGAATCATTTTGGAGAATGTTTAGCTGGACAAGGAAAATGCTTCAAGTGTAAGAAGCTAGGACATGAAGTCTCTAATTGTCCTCTTTTAAAAGCTGAGCGGAAAAGAAGAGAACAAACATCCGGAGGTAGAGCTTGAATGTATGCTATGACTCATGAAGAAGCTGATCAGAACCCTAGTACAATGTCATGTATGCTAACCATCTCTGGAATACCTGCTCTTGTACTTTTCGACACTGGTGCCACACATTCATTTTTATCTGCCAAATTTCATGTTATATTTGGACATAAGAGTGCTAGAGTAAGTGAACCCCTTGAGGTTGGCTTGCCATCCGGAGATTCAATGACAACTCGGTAAATAAGGATGTTGAAGTGAATATAGGGGAAAATATCTTAAAGTCGATCTATACATAATTAAGATGAAGGATTTTGATGTAATCTTAGGTATGAATTGGCTTAGTAGATATCGTGCAGACATTAAGTGTCACGAGAAAGAGATAATATTATTTGCCAGAAATGATGAGATAAAATTATATGGGATTAAGTATAAGGCAATTACCATGAGTGATATCGACAATAAAGGCAAGAAAGATGTTGAAAAAGAAAAATTGTCAAGGATATCTAGTGAGTTTAGTAGATACCTCGACAACCGAAGTGACACCTAATGACGTACCAATTGTGCAAGAATTTTTGGATGTATTTCCAAAAGACTTGCCGGGAATTCCTCCAGATCGCTAGGTTGAATTTGGAATAGATTTGGTACCTGGAGCAGCATCTATATCTAAGGCATCTTATAGGATGGCGCCAAAGGAGTTACAAGAGTTAAAGGCGCAAATACAAGAACTTTTGGATTTGGGATTTATTAGACCTAGTGTATCACCGTGAGGAGCACCAATTCTGTTTGTAAAGAAAAAGACGGGTCACTTAGAATGTGTATCGATTATAGAGAACTTAATCGACTCACTGTGAAGAACATGTACCCGCTACCGAGGATTGAAGACTTGTTCGATCAATTGAGAGGTGCCAACACTTTCTCTAAGATTGACTTGAGATCCGGATATCATTAGTTAAAAATTAAAGAGAGTGATATTCCAAAAATGGCATTTAGAACTCGATATGGACATTACGAGTTTGTAGTAATGCCATTTGGGTTAAGTAATGCACCAAAGAATATTCGGGGACTTGATGAATAGAGTGTTTCATATGTATCTAGACCAATTCGTTATAGTCTTTATAGATGATATACTTGTATATTCAAAGAATAGAGAGCAACACACTGAGCATTTAAGAATAGTGCTAGAAACACTTCGCAAGGAAAAGTTATATGCGAAATTCAAGAAATGCGAGTTTTGGCTAGATCGAGTGGTGTTTCTTGGACATGTAATCACCTTTGCTCAAGGAATTGAAGTGGACCGGTTAAAGTTGAAGCGATCAACGAATGGAGTGCACCTACGAATGCGAATGAAGTTCGCAGTTTTCTAGGTTTGGTAGGCTATTATCGGAGATTTATTGAAGGATTCTCAAAAATAGCCGCGCCTATGACTCGATTCGACAAGAAAAGGGGAGAAGTTTCAATGGAATGAGAAATGCGAAGAAAGCTTTCAGGAGTTGAAGCGAAGGCTAAACGCATCAAGTATTAACAATTCCGACCCCACTAAAGATTTTGTTATCTATAGTGATGCATCAAAACAAGGTTTGGGATGCGTGCTAATGCAACATGGTAAAGTGGTTGCCTACGCCTCAAGACAACTAAAGCCACATGAGTTAAATTATCCTACTCATGACATAGAGTTAGTCTGTTATAGTGCCTGCATTAAAGATCCGGCGCCATTACCTATAAGGAGGAAATGTGAAATCTTCACCGACCACAAAAGCTTAAAATATCCATTTACTCGAAAAGAGCTAAACATGAGGCAAAGAAGGTGGTTGGAATTGGTGAATGACAATGATTGCACTATCAACTATCATCAGGGTAAAGCTAATGTTGTAGCTGATGCATTAAGTCGTAAAACAAAAAGAGAAATGTCAAGTTTGATATCTGAACAAGAACATCTTGTGAGAGAATTCGCCAGGATGAGAATTGAAGTAGTGGTACCACCAAAAACCACAGAGATAGTACTAGCTTCTTTGGTTGTGCAACCTACTCTGAGAGAGAAGATAAAAGAAGCTCAACCTCGAGATATATTTTTGAGCAAAATGAAAGAAAAAGCTTGTGGATGGAATGTAAAAGGATTTGTTATAACAAATGATGGTACATTGACTTATGAAGGAGATTATGTGTTCCTAAAGAAGAAAGGCTTAGAAAAGAAATTCTCGAAGAAGCTCATTGTACGCCGTACACAGCTCACCCTGGAGGTACAAAAATGTATCGAGATTTAAGAGAAGTATTTTGGTGGCGAAGTATGAAAAGAGATATTGGAACTTTTGTGGAAAAATGTTTGACTTGTCAGCAAGTTAAAGCCGAACATCAAAGACCATCTGGTTTGCTCAAACCACTTGACATTCTGAGAATGGAAATGGGAGCACATAACTATGGATGTTTTGGTAGGGCTTCCACCATCGACCAAGGAAACAAGGCTGTTTGGGTTGTAGTAGATCGGTTAACAAAGTCAGCTCATTTCCTACCAATTAAGATGACGTTCAGTATGGAACGATATGCACAAATTTATATTGAGGAAATAGTAAGACTTTATGGAGTTCCTGTGTCAATTGTTTCACACAGAGATACGCGTTTTACTTCTAAGTTTTGGAAAAGTCTACAAAGTGCCTTGGGAACAAAGCTAAATTTTAGTACGACTTATCATCCACAAACAGATCTATACAAATATTGGAAGATATGTTGAGAGCATGTGTGCTCGACTTAGGAAGTAATTGTGAAACATTATTACCCTTGGTGGAATTCGCTTATAACAACAGTTATCAAGCGACTATTGGGATAGCTCCATACGAGGCGTTGTACGGAAGAAAGTGTAGATCACCATTATATTGGAACGAAGTTGGTGAAAGAAAACTTTTGGGGCCTGAATTAATTCGGCAAACTGTTGAGAAGATAGCTAGGATACAAGATCGAATCAAGATGGCTCAAGATAGACAAAAGTCATATGCTGATAGACGGAGGAAACATATACAGTTTGATGAAGGAGAAAAAGTATTTCTGAAAGTAGCTCCTATCAAAGGTGTTATTCGATTTGGTGAAAAGGGAAAGTTGAAACCAAGATATATCGGACCATTTGAAATCCTTACCCGAGTTGGAGATTTAGCTTATCAGCTAGCATTACCACCGAGTCTATCAAGTGTGCACAATGTTTTTCACGTCTCTATGCTATGAAAGTATGTTCATGATCCAGGTAACATCGTGAATTATAAGGATCTAACAATCAACAATGACTTAACTTACGAGGAAACACCAGAAGCTATTTTGGAACGCAAGATTCACCATTTGAGAAATAAAGATATTGCTCTAATCAAAGTACAATGGAGACGTCATGGCAAAAATGAAGCTACTTGGGAGCGTGAAGAGGAGATTCGTGTCAAGTATCCAAGTTTTTCAATTCCAGGTAAGATATTGAATTTCGAGGACGAAATTATATTTAAGGAGAGTAGAATGTGATAACCAATAATTTTAATTAGTGGTTAAAGTAGGAGTCCTTTTAGGGGTTAATGTAGGGGTTAGTTTAGAGTATAATTTAGGGGTTGGGATTAGGGGTTAATTTAGGTTTTAAAAAAAATATATAGAAATAAAAATGAAAATTTGCCTATAAATACATGGTTAACCCACATATTTTTTTCACAACTTTCTAAATACTCTATAATCGAAAAAACATGGTAATCGAGGACTAGGACTTTTGTCGTTCAATTTTTCTACATCAAGTATCTGCGATTATTAAGGTAGGGATTTCTATAGTATTTGTCTTTATTTAATGTTTTATGATTGTACTTCATTGATTGCAATATATGTCAAGAGGAAATAAATTCATATAAGCTAGGGGCCATGAAAAGGTCAGGGATCAACGTATCTTGGGGTGAACCCGTAATGTTATATGTAGGAAGGCTGGCGATCGAGAGGAAAAAGAGGAAATGAATGAATTTTGTTGTAATTATGTGAATGTTTTTCATGTTATATTAAATAGTGACATATATATCCCTCTTGAGCGAGATGAAGCTCACCCTTATTATTATCATGACTTTCGGGTTGAGGAATCATTTGAAGATATGATGTTGTGGATGGTGGAATAAATCATGTTATATTTTAAATAATTATGACCGGACTAAATTTTAGATTTATGTCTTTAATTTTTCTCGGTTTATGTTTGAAACAATTGTTGGATATTTTAATTTGGAAGATGTATTATTATTATTATTATTATTATTATTATTATTATTATTATTATTATTATTATATTTTTTCTTAAGAATTAAAATTTCTCAATCAAGCTTTTTGATCATTATTGGGATCACTTTAATTTATAAAATTATGTTTTATTTTAAAAATATTTTTAGAATATTTTAAATTAATAAAACCGGTTACAAGTGGTATCGGAGCAGGTCTACGTTTTTGTAGGCTTGTTAAAAAAAATTAAAATTAAAATGTATGTTTTTTTTTTTAAAAAAAAGTCAAACTTTGTATAAGATAAAATGGTGTAATAACATCCACCTCCGTCATATCTTGTCGGTATCCTCAAGGTAAGAGAATTATTAATGCGAGTGAAATTATACAATATGCTCGAGTTATGTCATGATGTATTTTATTATGATTCCATGTTATTAAATTCCGCTTTAGAAATATAATACCGATTTATATGTTAAATGAATAGAAATCTTGTATTCCTTTAAAAGAAAATGTAAAAATACACTTATAGTTGCAAATGCACATATATATAGATGGCGGGAACTCTTTTCGCCACACGCAAAAGAAAGAATAATAATAATAATAATCGGGGTCCGAACCATCCAATTAACCGACTCAATCATTATTTCAACTATCAAATTGAGGAGGGGGATAGTATTGGAGAATATATAGTTAAAATTCACCGCTTGTGGTACAATGTGAGGAATGTCATCGGGGCTCCAAACGAACGCACGCCTCCCGTAGAGTGATTGATAGCTTACCCTCTTTTGGAACGTCAAGGCTGAAAAGCTTTATGCCTCATTGTTGGAGTATGACGGGCATGATGACCGACCTAAAATCAACTACGGGATATTTACTGCCAGGTTATACCGTAAATGGATTAAGTTTTTGAACAATGAGGCTATGGTAGAAGATGAGGAACCAGAAGGAAACCTAGAAGAAGATCCAGAAGAAGATCCAGACGAAGATCCGGAAGAAGATCCGAAGGAAGATGAAGACATGGATCAGTAGAGATAGATGAGTCTATGTATTGCAATAATTGATAAATAAATCCTCATTATATATAAATCTTAGTTGTCCTTTAATTGATCTTAATTTATTTGACCAATGTATTATGATATTTAGATTTTAAGTTAGATATTTCATGCAAAATCTATTAATAACTTGGGATAAATAATAATAATAATAATACATTATGTATGACCTTAGGAATATGGCTCCCCGTCGTGGAAATCAAGTCAATGGTGAGAACTCCACTAACACAAGAAATCAAACCACTGCTACAGCTGGAGATATAATTGCTGAGTTTCTCAGAGGTGTGCAGAACAACGGGGACAACAACAACAACAACGCACGAGTTGTGGAACAATTTCGCCACTATCGTCCACCTATATTCAATGGACGTGATGGCCCGACAGCAATAGAAGAATGGTTTCGATCGCTAGAGAGGATGTTTTGACTTATTAGATGCACAGACGAACAGAGAGTCGTATGTGCTGCTTTCCAACTTACTGAAGACGCTGATCATTTGTGGGAAGGGTATTGGAGGACTAAGACCGAGGAAGAGCGAAATTCTTTAACATGGGATGAGTTCAAAATGATTGTAATGGAAAAGTTTTTCCCACAATCATATCGGGACAAGAAGAGAGACAATTCCTTAACTTTAAACAAAGAAACATGACTATCACAGAGTATGAGAGACAGTTCAACTGTTAGATAAATGTTTTTATCATGATTTTGATGATTTTGTTCAAATGAGTTTTTATACCAAAACAATGTCCCTAAATGTTGTCCCAACACTTCCGATCGATCTAAAATGTTTTTACTATTTTTTGAATATTTCTTGAAGTTTATTTTCAATAAAACATTGGACAACACATTTGTTTCAGTTCGACCGGTCGCCCCTATAGGGCAAGTACACTGAGTTGAGCTAAGAAACAGAAAATGGGACGTAAGAAAAAAAAGTGTCAAGCGGCGGCCGGTCGACAGTGGGCGGACCGGTGTGGTCGACCGGTCGACCGGCCGTGGGCGAGCGACACTGCACTGCAAGTTGGATTTTGAACTTCTCTGTTTCGTGAAAAACGCTGTCGGCAAGTCATACTAAAATGACGGCCGCACCCCCTTCGACCGGTCCCCCCGGTAAAAATTGAGAATTCAATTTCAATCTTATCTCTCGCGACCGGTCGAACCCCCTGTTTATCAAAGAACTATCCGTTGCAGATTTGCACTTTTCCCTATTTTGTGGGATTGATTTCTAACAGCTATATTGATGATTTTAAATGGTTTCTTTTGCAGCAAATCACTCCCCAAGGAGGAGCCAATGTCTGGAAATCAAGCCAAGACCTCTCCTATAAATAGAGGCTTCATTCAAGCAACAAGATACAACACTCTACACAAGCAAAGAGCAAACAAAGCAAACACTTTCATATATCTTGTTGTATTAGCCTTAGCACTTTCACTTGCACAAATTTGAGGTCTAGGCTTTCAATTCTTGATTACACTTGTACTCATATTGTATCAATCATTATTGAGTTGTAATCTTGATTTTGGTCATCATTCAACACAAGACATCCTTGTGAGTATTCTTGTGGTAAGAATATACTTGGGTGATCTAGGTGATAGGTGTTTGAAGGTTGTGGTAATCTTCAAAGGTGTTGTAAGAGGATTGTGGTAATCCTCAAGGTGGTGTAAGAGGGTTGTGGTAATCCTCAAGGTGTTGTATTAATTTTTGTAAATTAATAAAACCTTTTTTCTTTTGAAATCCATCCCTGAGGATATCTTTGGGGTGGTAGAGATTAGGCCCTAGGTGGGTTGAACCTCTTTAAATCGACGAGTGTTGTTTTATTTTCGCATTTTCATTCTCGTCTTTGTTTGATTATTCGAAAAAGAGGGCAAAATCTGAAAAACCGAGATAATCTATTCACCCCCCCTCTAGATTATCGTAGCCACTTGGACTAACAAGTGGTATCAAAGCCAAACTCTTGGCTAGCTCGTTCGAGTAAAGAGGAAAGATCCATGGCTACAAATGATGCTCATCTCACCACCGGCGCCTCTACCAATAAGCCACCACTATTCGACGCCAACAACTACGCTTTTGGAAAGACCGTATGGAGTGCTTCCTACAAGGGTGCGGGTTCGACATTTGGAATGTGGTCATTGAAGGAGTTGATCAACCAACAAAGAAATCGGAGGATGGCACCTTGGCTCCTAAACCTTTCAAGGAGTTTGATGAAAACGACAAGAAGGCTTTTTCTCTAAACGGTAAGGCCTTAAATATTTTGCATTGTTCTCTTTACCGCCACCGAGTACAATCGCATAAGAGGCATAAGGTCGGCACATGAGGTTTGGGAAAAATTGGAGACAATCTATGAAGGGACTAAGAAAGTCAAGCAAGCAAGAAAGACCATGCTTGTTAAAGACTTGAAAACTTTAACATGTATGATGGCGAAAGCATCTCCAAAATGGTGGAAAGGCTTGACAATATTGTCAATCCTCTTGTGGCCCTTGGCAAAGTCATCTCCGAAGAAGACAAGGTGACCAAGGTACTAAATGCACTTCCCGGCTCATGGTCCGAAAAAGTAACGGCAATCACGGAGGCACAAAATCTTGAGACACTCAAGTTTGATGAGCTTATTGAAACCTACTCATCTATGAAGTCTATCTCAAGGAGAGGAAAAATTCCAAACCATCCACAAATCAATCGGGTTCGCAAATTATTCCTAAAGGTCTTGCTTCTTCTTCTAATGCATACTATGATAATGATGATGATGATGAGGAGAACTTGTTCGAAAATTTGCAAAATTTGTGAATAAAAATAAAGCAAGAAAACCAAGAGATAATGCTTGCTTTAAATGCGGAAAACCGGGCACTTCATTGCCGATTGCCCAAAGCTCGATGAAGAGGAGCAAAAGAAAAGGAAGCCTTTCACAAAAAGAAGGCTCTAAATGCGGAAGTCAAAACATGGGATGAACTACTCGAAACAACCGATGAGAAAGGAGAAAGAACACGGTCTCATGGCTATAGACGATGAAAACAATGAGGTACACTCAAATTCTTCTACTTCCTCCATAGTTGATGACTTGCAATGTGATTTTGATGAATTGCAAATTGAGTTTCAAAATTTAATCGTTAAATACAAAAATTTGAAAAAGGAGCATAAGGAGATTAAGGTTGAAAAGGAAAAATTATTTACCTCTTATGAATCCTTAGACAAAGCTCATGTTCTTACTCTTACTAGAATTCATTCTCTTGAAACCGAAAAGGAATCGCTCACAAAAGATATTGAATGTTTGAAAAATGACGTGCATCGTTTCAACATAAGTACGGATAAAGTCACAAAAATTTTAGATGCACAAAGAGGTGAGCATTCAAAACAAGGACTTGGTTACAAACCATTTCAAAAAGTCTTTAAGAAAAATAACCAAGGTCCGACTTTCATACGTGCTAGTAGCTCTCATACTCCTACTTGTTTTTATTGTGGCAAAATTGGACATTATGCTAATAATTGCAAATTGAGAAATAGCTCTAGTTATGTTTGGAGACCCAAAGGTCTCAAAACTAACCCTCATGGACCCCAAAATTATAGGGTACCTAAAAGAAATGCTTTTGTAGGTAATAGGGGCTATAACAACCATGGAGGATTCGAAATGGCTCGTGGACAGCGGATGTTCACGCCATATGACCGGGAGGAGAGAGCTTTTTACCAACATCAAGCTCCAAGAAGAGGGTATGGTCATGTTCGGCAATGGCAAAGGAAAAATTCTTGGAAATGGAGAAATTGGTAACTCTTCTTTCTCTCTTTGTAATGTTCTTTTAGTAGAAGGGCTTAAGTTTAATTTGATAAGTGTTAGCCAACTTTGTGATTCAAATTATGATGTTTCTTTTAATAAAGAAAAATGCCTTATTCTTAAAAATGGTAATATTATTTGTGAAGCAAATAGAAAAGGCAATCTTTACAAAATTTGTACTAGTGATTTGGTTAGTCAAAATGTTTCTTGTCTTGTCGCCAATAATGATTTAACGAGTTTATGGCATAGGCGACTCGGACATGTTGGATACAAGAATTTGAAAAATATTTACAAAAACCAACATGTAAAAGGACTACCCAAATTGAATTTTGAAAATCTTGGCTTATGTGACACTTGTCAAAAGAACAAATTAGTTAAGAGTAGTTTTAAGCCCAAAAATGAAATTTCCACTACCAAACCCCTACAATTGCTTCACCTTGATTTGTATGGGGATATTGGTACGGCTAGTCTAAGTGGAAAACATTACACTTTCGTTATTGTCGATGATTTTTCTAGATACACTTGGGCTCTTTTTCTTGCAAATAAAAGCGATGCCGTTAATGAGTTTGTTAAGTTGTGTAGACGCATTGAGAATGAAAAGGAAGATACTATTAAAACTATTCAAGTGATCGAGGCGGAGAATTTGACGGTGAGTTTAGAGTCTTTTGTGAAACCAAGGGATATACACACAATTTTTCGGCTCCAAGGACACCTCAACAAAATGGTGTAGCCGAAAGGAAGAATCGGACGCTACAAGAAATGAGTCGGTCCATGCTCAATGAATTTTCTCTTCCAAAATATTTTTGGGCCGAAGCCGTAAGTACCGCTTGCTATGTCATTAATCGAGTTTATATTCGTCCTAAAATGAATAAAACTCCATATGAGCTTTTGGAAAGGAAGAACTCCAAATATTAGTTATTTCAAAATATTTGGATGTAAGTGCTTTATTTTGAATACTAAGGATCAATTGGACAAACTTGATCCTAAGGCCGATGAAGGAATATTTATGGGGTATTCAACCAAGAGCAAAGCATATCGGGTTTACAACAAGACTAGCATGGTTGTTGAAGAATCTATTCATGTCAAATTTAATGAAGCCTCGGGTGTTGAAAGAATACCCAATGACGATAGTGATGAAGAGGATATTGTTGAACCTATTGTTCAAAGTGATGCTCATAATGATAAACCTTATTTCATATGATCAACCTTCAAGTTCAAATGTTCCTCAAGAAGATAGGGTGATACTTCGAATCTTCCGTAGCATTGAAATTTAAGGGAGATCACCCAAAAGATCTTATTATTGGTGATCCCCTTGATAAAGTAATGACTCGAAGGAATTTTGCCGAGAAAGCTCTTATATCTCAAAAAGAGCCTAAAAATGCTAAGGAAGCTATTGAGGATGAAGATTGGTTTTTGGAAATGCAAGAGGAGTTGAATCAATTTGAAAGAAATGATGTATGGGAATTAGTACCTTGTCCTCCATCTCAAACAATTATTGGTACAAAATGGGTATTCGGAACAAACTTGATGATCAAGGCAACATTGTTCGAAATAAGGCAAGGTTAGTAGCTCAAGGGTATTGTCAAGAATAAGGTATTGACTATGATGAAACTTTTGCACCCGTAGCACGTTTAGAAGCTATTCGTATTTTACTTGCCTATTCTTGTTTCAAAATTTCAAACTTTACCAAATGGATGTTAAATCCGCTTTCTTAAATGGTATTATTCAAGAAGAAGTCTATGTAAAACAACCTCCGGGTTTGAAAATTTTTCTAGGCCTAATGATGTTTATAAACTTAAAAAGGCTTTGTATGGTTTAAAACAAGCACCCCGTGCATGGTATGATAGACTTAGCTCTTTTCTTTTGCAAAATGGTTTTACAAGAGGTAAAGTTGATACTACACTCTTTGTTTTTGAAAAAGGGCAAGATTGTTTACTTGTGCAAATTTATGTTGATGATATTATCTTTGGTGCTACTAATGAATCTTTGTGCAAGAAATTCTCCAAGTTAATGCAAGGTGAATTCGAGATGAGTATGATGGGGAGCTAAACTTCTTCCTGGACTTCAAATTAAGCAATGTCAAGAAGGTATTTATATTTCGCAATCAAAGTATACAAAAGAACTTTTGAAGAAGTTCGCAATGAAGAAGGAAGAACCGAGTCTCGACTCTATGGCAACCAATGTCAAAATTGACAAAGATGAAAAAGGCAAGAAGGTTGATGAATCCAAGTATCGAGGTATGATTGGTAGTTTACTTTATTTAACCGCTAGTAGACCGGACATTCTTCATGCCGTATGCCTATGTGCTCGTTTTCAAAGCAATCCAAAAGAATCTCATATGAGTGCCGTTAAACGGATTTTTCGATATTTGAAAGGCACTATTCAATATGGTTTATTTTATCCAAAGAATGAAAATTTTTCTCTTAAAGGTTATAGTGATTCGGACTATGCGGGTAATATTGATGATCGGAAAAGTACTTCTTAGGATCATGTCAATTTTTAGGCGATTGCCTAGTTTCTTGGTTTTCAAAGAAGCAAAACGTGTTTCTCTTTCAACGGCCGAAGCCGAATATATTTCCGCCGCATTTTGTTGTACTCAACTTCTTTGGATGAAACAAACCTTAGCGGATTACAAATGCTCTTTTGAAAACGTACCTATCTTTTGTGATAATATATCCGCTATAAATATTGCTCAAAACCCGGTTCATCATAACCGTACTAAACATATTGAGATTCGACATCATTTTCTAAGGGATTGTGTTTCAAAACGAAAAATTGAGATATCGTTTGTGCCATCTCAAGATCAATTAGCGGACATTTTTACAAAACCGCTAACTTCCGAGACTTTTGCGTCAATACGAGCTCGGTTAGGCATAATGCATATTGAATGAGGTCTACGTTTGCATTTTGCATGTTTTTAAAACTTAGGGGCGAAAAATCGGATTTTTGGTTGAAAATTCGGATTTTGAAAAATTTGATGTAACAAAAACAAAAGGTGAAGAGGTTGAGGGCAACCGGTCGCCCTCAACGTCGACCGGTCGCCCTCAACCACGACCGGTCGCCCTAGGCTAAATTTTGGTTTAAGTTCGTTCTGTCTTCAGCATTTGATAGTTTCACTTCTTTTTGCCATTTTTCGTCCCCTTTGCCAAATGCACACTATTGTCACTCAAAATTGATTTTCATGCATTCATTTCATATCTTGGACCTTATATAGCATGTTTATCATCATCATTGCTCATCTTTTCCGATCAAATGGTAAGAATTTTCCTTACTTTGCTCAATTGGGTTGAACCCTTGAGTTTATGGCTTTCTTGTATATTTCTTGATAACTTTTGCTTATGATCTTGATGAGATTAGTTATTATGTTGTATTGTATGATGTTTGATGTGAATTGGTGATGAAGTTTTTGGCTTGGATCATTTACAAGGGCCATATACAACTCTTTTTATTTTTCACGCCCACAATGTGTTCGATGAAATGTTTCAATGAAAATTTCAACTTCTACATGATTCTCTCGCTTCCAAAAGTCTTCTATACTCATTGAGATCATGTTTTGGGAAATAAAACGAGCGTATGAACTCTTCATGATACATTTCTCCCATTTTCCTTGGTTTTTAAGCCTAAATTGCTCAATGGTTGATAAACCATTTCTTTGGCGCACTTTGATATACTTCTATGATGTTTCTATCATCCTAACATTCTTTTTGATGATTCCAAAGGGGGAGAAACAGGAAATTGGATCGTTAGCTCAAAGAAGCTAATAAAAGCTCATGATAGAAGCTACAAGCTATGGCTTATTAAGGCCATAAGTTGTGAAGAAAACTCAGTCCAATGAGTGTTTTATGAACTTGTTTGCATGGATAATAAGTATTTGTGACAGGGGGAGCTTCTAAGCTCATGGAGTTGTTGTTTATTTTGTAAAAGCTTGTGCTTCTAGCTTATGCAATATTTCTTCTTAATGTGCTTGTTGATAGGGGGAGCTTTTGTAAAATGTTTTTAAACGGATAGTTTACTCATAAACCGGAAAATTATTTTGTTTTTGAAATCATCCTCTTGAAAATTGTTTTGGTTTGTAATCATCAAAAAGGGAGTTTGTTAGATAAATGTTTTTATCATGATTTTGATGATTTTGTTCAAATGAGTTTTTTTTTTTTGAGTGAATTGTTCAAATGAGTTTTTATACCAAAACAATGTCCCTAAATGTTGTCCCAACACTTCCGATCGATCTAAAATGTTTTTACTATTTTTTGGAATATTTCTTGAAGTTTATTTTCAATAAAACATTGGACAACACATTTGTTTCAGCTCGACCGGTTTGCACTGAGTTGAGCTAAGAAACAGAAAATGGGACGTAAGAAAAAAAAAAAAGGCGGCCGGTCGGCCGACAAGGTGGGCGACCGGTGTGGTCGACCGGTCGACCGTGGCGATTTGCACCGCAAGTTGGATTTTTGTTCCGACTTCTCTGTTGTTTCGTAGAAAAACGTCAAGCGGCAAGGGCATGCGGCCGTCGCACCCCTTTCGACCGGTCCCCCTGTGTAAAAATTCGCGAGAATTCAATTTCAATCTTATCTCTCGCGCTGACCGGTCGAAGTTTATCAAAGAAACTATCCGTTGCATTTTTCGTGACGCATGACTTTTCCCTATTTTGTGGGATTGATTTCTAATGACTATATTGATGATTTTAAATGGTTTCTTTTGCAGCAAATCACTCCCCAAGGAGGAGCCAATGTCGGAAATCAAGCCAAGACCTCTCCTATAAATAGAGGCTTCATTCAAGCAACAAGATACAACACTCTACACAAGCGAAAAGAGCAAACAAAGCAAACACTTTCATATATCTTGTTGTATTAGCCTTAGCACTTTCACTTGCACAAATTTGAGGTCTAGGCTTTCAATTCTTGATTACACTTGTACTCATATTGTATCAATCATTATTGAGTTGTAATCTTGATTTTGGTCATCATTCAACACAAGACATCCTTGTGAGTATTCTTGTGGTAAGAATATACTTGGGTGATCTAGGTGATAGGTGTTTGAAGGTTGTGGTAATCTTCAAAGGTGTTGTAAAGAGGATTGTGGTAATCCTCAAGGTGGTGTAAGAGGGTTGTGGTAATCCGCAAGGTGTTGTATTAATTTTTGGTAAATTAATAAAACCTTTTTTCTTTTGAAATCCATCCCGGATATCTTGGGTAGTAGAGGATTAGGCCCCAGGTGGGTTGAACCTCTTTAAATCGACGAGTGTTGTTTTATTTTCGCATTTTCATTCTCGTCTTTGTTTGATTATTCGAAAAAGAGGGCAAAATCTGAAAAACCGAGATAATCTATTCACCCCCTCTAGATTATCGTAGCCACTTGACTAACACAATCAACTAAGTCGGTTTGCTCCACACCTAGTGGATACCGATTTGAAAAAGGCTCGAGGTTGAAGGGGACTTGAGCACAACTATCATGAATACTATCTCGCTCAAGGAGATTTGGAATATTCGGTGATGGTGAGAAGGGCTCATGAGGTGGAAGCAAGTTTTTCTTTGGGACGAATAGGAGCGAGAAGTTGGTCGTTTTACCCGAGAAAAGAAAATGGGGACGGGGCAAGACATAATAAAAATGAAAATAAAAATAAACAGATAAAGACTGATGGAAATGCACGTCCAACTACGCAAGCAGACATGCCAACTTGCCCAAAATGCAAGAAGAATCATTTTGGAGAATGTTTAGCTGGACAAGGAAAATGCTTCAAGTGTAAGAAGCTAGGACATGAAGTCTCTAATTGTCCTCTTTTAAAAGCTGAGCGGGAAAGAAGAGAACAAACATCCGGAGGTAGAGCTCGAATGTATGCTATGACTCAGGAAGAAGCTGATCAGAACCCGAGTACAATGTCAGGTATGCTAACCATCTCTGGAATACCTGCTCTTGTACTTTTCGACACTGGTGCCACACATTCGTTTTTATCTGCCAAATTTCATGTTATATTAGGACATAAGAGTGCTAGAGTAAGTGAACCCCTTGAGGTTGGCTTGCCATCTGGAGATTCAATGACATTTGACTCAGTAAATAAGGATGTTGAAGTGAATATAGGGGGAAAATATCTTAAAGTTGATCTATACATAATTAAGATGAAGGATTTTGATGTAATCTTAGGTATGAATTGGCTTAGTAGATATCAGGCAGACATTAAGTGTCACGAGAAAGAGATAATATTCAAACTGCCAGGAAATGATGAGATAAAATTCTATGGGATTAAGTCTAAGGCAGTACCACGAGTGATATCGGCAATGAAGGCAAGAAAGATGTTGAAAAAGAAAAATTGTCAAGGATATCTAGTGAGTTTAGTAGATACCTCGACAGCCGAAGTGACACCTAATGACGTACTAATTGTGCAAGAATTTTTGGATGTATTTCAAAAGACTCATCGGAATTCCTCCGGATCGCCAGGTTGAATTTGGAATAGATTTGGTACCTGGAGCAACACCTCTATCTAAGGCACCCTATAGGATGGCGCCAAAGGAGTTACAAGAGTTAAAGGTGCAAATACAAGAACTTTTGGATTTGGGATTTATTAGACCTAGTGTATCACCGTGGGGAGCACCAGTTCTGTTTGTAAAGAAAAAAGACGGGTCACTTAGAATGTGTATCGATTATAGAGAACTTAATCGACTCATAGTGAGGAACAAGTACCGCTCACCGAGGATTGAAGACTTGTTCGATCAATTGAGAGGTGTCAAAGACTTTCTCTAAGATTGACTTGAGATCCGGATATCATCAGTTAAAAATTAAAGAGAGTGATATTCCAAAAACGGCATTTAGAACTCGATATGGACATTATGAGTTTGTAGTAATGCCATTTGGGTTAAGTAAACAGATTCATGGACTTGATGAATAGAGTGTTTCATCCGTATCTAGACCAATTTATTATAGTCTTTATAGATGATATACTTGTATATTCAAAGAATATAGAGCAACACACTGAGCACTTAAGAATAGTGCTAGAAGCACTTCGCAAGGAAAAGTTATATGCGAAATTCAAGAAATGCGAGTTTTGGCTAGATCGAGTGATGTTTCTTGGACATGTAATCACTGCTCAAGGAATTGAAGTGGACCCGATTAAAGTTGAAGCGATCAACGAATGGAGTGCACCTACGAATGCGAATGAAGTTCGCAGTTTTCTAGGTTTGGCAGGCTATTATCGGAGATTTATTGAAGGATTCTCAAAAATAGCCGCGCCTATGACTCGACTGACAAGAATAGGGGAGAAGTTTCAATGGAATGAGAAATGCGAAGAAAGCTTTCAGGAGTTGAAGCGAAGGCTAACTTCTGCATCAGTATTAACAATTCCTGACCCCACTAAAGATTTTGTTATCTATAGTGATGCATCAAAACAAGGTTTGGGATGCGTGCTAATGCAACATGGTAAAGTGGTTGCCTACGCCTCAAGACAACTAAAGCCACATGAGTTAAATTATCCTACTCATGACCTAGAGTTAGCTGCTGTAGTGCATGCATTAAAGATCTGGCGCCATTACCTATATGGAGGGAAATGTGAAATCTTCACCGACCACAAAAGCTTAAAATATATGTTTACTCAGAAAGAGCTAAACATGAGGCAAAGAAGGTGGTTGGAATTGGTGAATGAATATGATTGCACTATCAACTATCATCCGGGTAAAGCTAATGTTGTAGCCGATGCATTAAGTCGTAAAATAAAAAGAGAAATGTCAAGTTTGATATCTGAACAAGAACATCTTGTGAGAGAATTCGCCAGATGAGAATTGAAGTAGTGGTACCACCAAAAGCACGAGAGAGATAGTACTAGCATCTTTGGTGGTGCAACCTACTCGAGAGAGAAGATAAAAGAAGCTCAACTCGAGATAAATTTTTGAGCAAAATGAAAGAAAAAGCTTGTGGAGGGAATGTAAAAGGATTTGTTATAACAAATGAAGGTACTTTGACTTATGAAGGGAGATTATGTGTTCCTAAAGAAGAAAGGCTTAGAAAAGAAATTCTCGAAGAAGCTCATTGTACGCTGTACATAGCTCACCCTGGAGGTACAAAAATGTATCGAGATTTAAGAGAAGTATTTTGGTGGCGAAGTATGAAAAGAGATATTGGAACTTTTGTGGAAAAATGTTTGACTTGTCATCAAGTTAAAGCCGAACATCAAAGACCATCTGGTTTGCTCAAACCACTTGACATTACAGAATGGAAATGGGAGCACATAACTATGTATTTTGTGGTAGGGCTTCCAACATCAGTCAAGGGAAACAAGGTTGTTTGGGTTGTAGTAGATCGGTTAACAAAGTCAGCTCATTTCCTACCAATTAAGATGACGTTCAGTATGAAACGATATGCACAAATTTATATTGAGGAATTAGTAAGACTTCATGGAGTTCCTGTGTCAATTGTTTCACATAGAGATACGCGTTTTACTTTTAAGTTTTGGAAAAGTCTACAAAGTGCCTTGGGAACAAAGCTAAATTTTAGTACGGCTTATCATCCACAAACAGATGGGCAGTCTGAAAGGACTATACAAATATTGGAAGATATGTTGAGAGCATGTGTGCTCGACTTATGAAGTAATTGGGAAACATTATTACCCTTGGTGGAATTCGCTTATAACAACAGTTATCAAGCGACTATTGGGATGGCTCCATACGAGGCGTTGTACGGAAGAAAGTGTAGATCACCATTATATTGGAACGAAGTTAGTGAAAGAAAAATTTTGGGGCCTGAATTAATTCGGCAAACTGTTGAGAAGATAGCTAGGATACAAGATCGAATCAAGATGGCTCAAGATAGATAAAAGTCATATGCTGATAGACAGAGGAAACATATACAGTTTGATGAAGGAGAAAAAGTATTTCTGAAAGTAGCTCCTATCAAAGATGTTATTCGATTTGGTGAAAAAGGAAAGTTGAAACCAAGATATATCGGACCATTTGAAATGCTTACCCGAGTTGGAGATTTAGCTTATCAGCTAGCATTACCACCAAGTCTATCAAGTGTGCACAATGTTTTTCACGTCTCTATGCTACGAAAGTATGTCCATGATCCAGGTCACATCGTGAATTATAAGGATCTAACAATCAACAATGACTTAACTTACGAGGAAACACCAGAAGCTGTTTTGGAACGCAAGATTCACCATTTGAGAAATAAAGATATTGCTCTAATCAAAGTACAATGGAGACGTCATGGCAAAAATGAAGCTACTTGGGAGCGTGAAGAGGAGATTCGTGTCAAGTATCCAAGTTTTTCAATTCCAGGTAAGATATTGAATTTCGAGGACGAAATTATATTTAAGGAGAGTAGAATGTGATAACCAATAATTTTAATTAGTGGTTAAAGTAGGAGTCCCTTTAGGGGTTAATGTAGGGGTTAGTTTAGAGTATAATTTAGGGGTTGGGATTAGGGGTTAATTTAGGTTTTAAAAAAAATATATAGAAATAAAAATGAAAATTTGTCTATAAATACATGGTTAACCCACATATTTTTTTCACAACTTTCTAAATACTCTATAATCGAAAAACGTGGTAATCGAGGACTAGGACTTTTGTCGCTCAATTTTTCAATAGTATTTGTCTTTATTTAATGTTTTATGATTGTACTTCATTGATTGCAATATATGTTAAGAGGAAATAAATTCATATAAGCTAGGGGCCATGAAAAGGGTCCGGGATCAAACGTATCTTCGGGTGAACCCGCAATGCTATATGCGAATCGCGCGATCGAGCAAAAAGAGGAAATGAATGAATTTATTGTTGTAATTATGTGAATGTTTTTCATGTTATATTAAATATTGAAAGATATATCCCTACCGACCGAGATGAAGCTCACCCTATTATTATCATGACTTTCAGGTTGAGGAATCCTATCAAGATATGATGTTGTGGATGGTGGAATAAATCATGCTATATTTTAAATAATTATGACCGGACTAAATTTTAGATTTATGTCTTTAATTTTTCTGGTTTATGCTTGAAACAATTGTTGGATATTTTAATTTGGAAGATGTATTATTATTATTATTATTATTATTATTATTATTATTATTATTATTATTATTATTATTATTATTATTATTATTACTACTACTACTACTATTACCACTATTTCTATTATTATTATTATTATATTTTTTTTCTTAAGAATTAAAATTTCTCAATCAACCTTTTTGATCATTATTGGGATCACTTTAATTTATAAAATTATGTTTTTTTTAAAATATTTTTAGAATATTTTAAATTAATAAAACTGGGTCGTTACAGTAATCAACTTAAATTGGGAGATAAATGGAAAAGTATGGACCCTATAGGTAAGAGTGGAGGATTGCTAATTGCTTGGTCTGATAAGATCCTCATCCATCAAATCATTGCTAATTCTTTCTGTTTTGAAGCGTAATTCGTTTTGAGGGTGGAAAGGATAAAGGTTGGGCTATTTTTGTTTATGCAAGATTAATGACAAGGAAAGAGTCATTCAAAGTGGGAGTTTCAAGCGAGGAAAGGATGAAATGGGGTGATTTTTGGTTTTTAGCAGGTGATTTCAATGATATATGCTCTAACTTGGAGAAAAAAAGGAGGTAGGACTAGACCTGCTTGGAGCTTTGTGAGATTCAATGAGTTCATTAGAGAGATGGAGATGCAAGAAGTTGTTTCTACTGGAGAAGAATTTACTTGGGAAAATAACAGATGTGGTGAGGGGTTTGTAGAGGAAAAACTTGATAGAGTGTTTGGATCAGCACATTGGTGCCTCAAATTCCCTAAAGCTACAGTCAAAGTTGAGTTTAAGGCCTCTTCAGATCACTGTTTGCTGCTCTTAGATAATGTTGTGGAGGAATCTAAGAAAAGAAAGAAAAGGTTCCAATTTGACAAGAGATGGGCTGAGCATGAAGAAGTGGGAGATGTTATTAAACAGGCCTGGTCCATTTGTGTTTCTGGGAATGTTATGTTTCAAATTCAGCACAAGATCAGAAACAACAGGATTGAGTTGTTAAGATGGAGTTGTACCAAAAAGATCAATTCTTCTGACAAGATTGAAAGTCTGAAATGTTCTATGGAATCTTTGAGGGCTTTGGATGGGGATAGGGACTGGGATCAATGGAATTCACTTAAGACTGAATTACACCATGAATACAATAAAGAAGAGATCTTTTGGCAACAGAAATCTAGAGTTAATTGGCTTAAAGCTGGGGATAAGAACACTAAATTCTTTCATGATGTTACAAACCAAAGGAGGGCAACAAATGGCATCTCCCAGCTTATCACAGATGAAGGGTCTATGTGCAAGTCTGATGTGGAAATTGAGAAAGAAGTCATCAAGTTCTACTCCAATATGTTTACATCTGATGGACAGCCCTGCCAGTCAAGCCAACTAATTGGAATTCCACAGTCCATTTCTTCAAAGCTGAATCAAAAACTTATCCTTCCTATTTGTACTGCAGAAATCAAGCAAGCTCTCTTTGATCTTCATCCAAATAAGGCCCCTGGCCCTGATGATATGAGTGCCTTCTTTTTTCAATGTATTGGGATCATGTTCATTTTGATATCTGTAAAGCTGTCTTGAATTTCTTTAAATCTGGTAAAATGCTTAGAAGTATGAATCAAACTCTGATTACCCTTATCCCTAAAATCAAAAATCCCACTTCAATGTCCCACTTCAGACCTATAAGCTTGTGTAATGTTGTGTACAAGATCATTTCCAAGATCCTTGCTTTTAGACTTAAAAGCTGCTTAGATCTGAACATCAATCTGCATTTATTCCTGGCAGACAACTTCTTGATAATGTTGTTATTGCCCATGAGTGCATTCACTTCCTTAACAGGCATAGGGTGGGGAAAAAAGGTTTATGGCCATAAAACTTGATATGGCTAAAGCCTATGATAGGGTTGAGTGGGATTGCATTAGAAGTACCATGTCAAAAATGGGATTTCATGTTCAATTTATTAATTGGATTTTGACTTGTGTCTCCTCTTCCTCATTTTCCTTTAATTTAAATGGTTCAAGCTGTGGTTATGTGCTTCCTTCCAGAGGGTTGAGACAGGGGGATCCCATCTTCCCCTACTTGTTCATTATTGTGTCTAAAATTTTCTCTAGTCTCATTAACCTTGCAGTTGCAAATGGGTCTTTTCATGGTCTTAAATTATGCAGAAATGGTCCTATCATTTCTCATTTGCTGTTTGCTGATGATTACATTGTGTTCTGTGAGGCTAATGTTTCTCAAGCTAGGATTCTGAATGATATACTTGATAAATACCATGAGTCAGGGTAATTGGTTAATTTTGATAAGTCTTCTGCCTTCTTCAGTTTTAATACCCCCTCTGTGGATAAAGATCATATCTGTAATATTTTGAATGGTGTCAAAATTCAGAAATTTTGTAGATATTTGGGTCTCCCTTTGGGTATTGGAAAATCTAAGAAGGGGGTGTTTCATTATGTGATTGATACTGTTAAAACTAGAATCCAAAACTGGAAGAGCTCTTTTCTTTCCACTGCTGGGAAGGATGTTCTTATTAGATCAGTTGTTGAAGCTCTTCCTGTTTTTGTGATGTCCTGTTTTCGCCGTTCGTGGGAATATGTAAGGAGATTAACCAAATTACTTCTAACTTCTGGTGGGGATTAGCTGAGGGAGGAAACCAGAAAATTCATTGGAAGGCATGGAATTTGCTGTCCATTCCAAAATAGGAAGGGGGCTTGAACTTTCAGGATTTAAAGCTCTTTAATGAATCTCTTTTAGCTAAGCAGTTATGGAGGTTGATCTCTCAACCTAACCTTTTGATGTGTAGAGTCTTAAAAGCTAAATATTTTCCTAAAAGCAATTTCTTTGAAGATGTCATTCCTAGTGGGGCATCATGGTTGTGGAAGTGTTGGATGGAATCTAGAAATATTGTTGCTAAAGGGATGAGGTTTGAAGTTGGTAATGGTAAGTCCATAAAAATCTGGCAACATCCTTGGATACCTAAATCTGAGGCATTTATTCCCAGGAAAGTTGTTACTCTTTATCCTTGCCCCTCTCTGGTGTGTGACCTGTTTTGTGAGGATGGATCTAAATGGAATGATAAGCTAATTCAGCATATTTTTTCTTCTGAAGATGAAGCTTCTATTCTGCAGATTCCTATCTGCAATCTAGGCCAAGAAGACAAGCTGGTGTGGCATTTTGAGAATAAAAGTAATTTCTCTGTGAAATCAGTATATCAAAGGCTGATGAAGGATAAACTTGTTGCTATGGATAAAGCTGAGAGCAGTGGATTCAGAGAGAAAAAGTTGAAGGTGTGGGATTGTGTTTGGAAGCTTAAAATGCAACAAAAACTGAAATTTTTCCTTTAGAAGTGTTGTCATGATATCCTGCCTGTTAAGACTAATACTTGTAAGAAAGGTGTCAAGCATGATATTATCTGCCAGTTATGTGGGATGGAAGAAGAGACTATGGAGCATCTGTTCTTTGAATATGGGAGGGCTTCAACGGTTTGGAAATTGGCCCCTGTCAGTTGGGAAGGGACTAAGGTGAGAAATATCCACTTCTTTGATTGGTGGCATAGTCTTTGTGGATTGGATGGGGGAGAGTAATAAAGCTAGGATTGAATTAACAACTTACATTCTATGGTGGTTATGGAAAACTAGAAATTTGTGGACGTTTCAGAAAGTGTGGAAGCCGAAAAGAGCCATAATCAAGGCAACCTTAACAGATTGGAACAACTTTAAGGATGTTTTGTAATTGGTTGGCTTAACTGTTTATTTCCTGTATTGTTTTGTTTTCCCATTGTTTTTCATGTTCTTTGTGTTTTCTGGGGTGGAAGTAGGGTCCTTGGATCAGTGCTTCATCTTTTTGTTGATGGTTGTAAGGAGGAAATCTATAGGGGTTGTCTACTCAGTTGGGATGGCCTTTTTGTTCAGCTGCCCATTCATTTTGATGTGCTAGCTGCTCGAAGAAGATGTGATGCACCTGGATATTTGTTCTCATTCCCTGATCTGTAAATGAGATGATCTATAGCTTTTTGCATCATATTTCATTTCTTGACAGTTGGCCTTATTTTTGATAACTGAGAATGTTCAGTTTTGCTTGATCTTCCTTTGGTGTGAAGATTTTACTTGTTTTGAGCCTATTGGGTTCAGATTGATTGGTTGTAATTAAACTCTATTTTGGGTTCCTTATTTATGAAATTGCTATCGTTTCGAGAGAAAAAAAAGATTATGGAAGTTCTGGGTGGGCGACTGAGAATATGGAAGTTGAGTTTGCAACGGGTCTCAACGTGAAAGTGGCGGAGATGATGGCGGAGTGCGGACGGCTGACGATTCAATTGAAAATTCGTGAGAATTTGGTTTCTTACCATAGATAAAATGGTAAGAAAATTATAGATGTGATTCTTACCATAGTACGTATTTTTTGGATACAATTTTTTTGTAAATTAATGAATGAAAATAAACTTTCCAGTTAAGATCTTGGGTCATGGAATTTACTACATTTGTTTTAATCACATTAGAATTATTTTGCAATGAAGTCTAATTGACAAGAATTAATGAACTAATTATAAAAAATAGTAGATAATATAATCATATTTTAGTTAAAAAAATATTAGAAAAATATACAAGGTGTCTATATATTAGATATATATTGACTTATCTAACTATAAATAATATAAATATTAATCTATTTATTTATTAATTCATTTGTAAACTGACATATAACGAGTTGATTAAATTACATCATTAAATTTAGAAACTATTTATAGAAAAATTAACAAGGTGTGTACGTAACATGGTTTGTTTTTTAATGAGCGGATATGGAGATTTATGAAAGAAATGATTGTCTATTATTTTCCAAATAAGAGATGATTTCTATATCTACATCGAATTGACTATAACTAAGGAATTAATTATAGGAAAATTGAATGTAATACTTACCATAATATTTTTTGATATAATATATTATAAATCATTGAGATAAATTTCTCAAGAAAAATATTGAATTATAAGAGTAGTACATTTGTTTTTTTGAAACACTATAATTCGTTTGTAATGAAGTCTAATTAACAAAATTTACGGAACTATTTATAGAAAAAATTAGCATATGATATAATCTTATTTAGTTTAAAATTATAGAAACATTGATAATATATAGATAATAATAAGGCATATATATCTATATTAATTTATCTAACTATACCTAAGAGAACATATATAATATAGTAATCTATTTATCCATTATTTCATTTAATTTATAATTTGAGCTTTTTAAATTACATCATTAAATTAAGAATCTATTTATAGAAAGATTAAAAAATTGTGTACGGTAATAGCATATTTTTGAATGAGTCAGATAGAAAAATTTGTGAAAGAAGGTATATTGTCTACCAGTTGTCCAATTAATAGATAACTCTAATTTATCGGTTGAACTAACAATAACTATGGAATTAATTATAGCAAATATTTGAATGTGATACTTTCAACAATATATTGTAGATACAATCTGTTCATAAAATCAATGAAAATAACTTCCAAGTTAAAATATCGATATAAGATATTTACTATATTTGTATTTAAATGAAATCTAATTTACAAGATGTCTATAGGAAGAGAGGTATAATAGTTATAAAAAATTAAATAACTATTACTTACCATATTAATCTTTTAATTTAATTGATATTACAATATTTAATTTTGAAATATTTGACGTTTTCTTAGTATTTGATACTCTTAATTTCCTAACTACAAACCGACATTAGGTTTTCTTTTGTTTTACAAACTAGCGAAACTTCATTCAATGAGAATTGAATACGAGAAAAATTTCAAGTTATTATATTTTTTATTATATTATATCAAGCAAGCGATTTTATGCTTTTTGATTGCATTATAGTCTTAGTTCGACGAAAACACTTTTGACACTTAAACTTAATTTGATAATTTGTAAATTATATTTCTTTATAAAGATGTTTTCTATGAAAACATGATCAAATTATATCATATTCCTGTTATGAAAGTATTTGATTAACACTGTGAAATTAATATTTATTTTTTTCAACAATACAAATTTAATGTGAAAATACATGTTTTACAAATATATATATATATATATAATTATTTACAGAGAGATAGAATGTGTGTGTGTGTGAGAGAGAGAGAGAGAGAGAGAGAGAGAGAGAGAGAGAGAGAGAGAGTAATATAGAGATAAATATAAACTAGATGAATTTGACATTTAATTTTATAATTGAAAATCTTTGTTAGATAATTTTTTGTTTCTATATATTTACCTTATATAAATATTATAATAAAAATAAAGTGATAAATACTTATTCATGTTGATAGATATGTGTTCTATAAAATAATATTATTAAAATAAAATACGCGTGCAACGCACGGGAAGAATTATTAGTTAATGAAAAAACCCACAAACAAGTCCTGCTCGCTCTCTCCATCCTCTCGCATGCAGTCAACTCTTCATTATCCAAGTTGGATTTACTTACTCATTACTCTTGATTTTTATATGCACGTATCTAACTTTACCGGATGTAAGGAAAGTCTCTCATGTGGAGAAGATGAAAAAGAGAAGAGAAAAAGATCAAAGCAGCCATGAAATAAAAGAGATACATGAATGCAACAACAGTGGAGCATGAGATTAAGCAATATTTTCTGATTTGGACTTAATAATTATATAAATGTTAAGTATCATTTGTAACTTTAGTTCTAGCATATTTCGTGAGGTGATAGATGAAAGGATGATAAACTGATTTAATCATTATTCTCTAAGAAAAGCATTCATCTATGTCATCCAAGTGTTTGTTGATTTGACTGAATTGCCTTTGAAGCATTTCAAAGAACTACTAATATTTTTTAGGGAGACTACTAATATTTTTTGGGATGTCTACTAATATTTTTCAGGAGGAAAAGTGATATTTTTAGGGGAACTAGTAAATATTTTTGAGGGGGGTTATTATTACTTTTGGGGAGAGAGAAGAAATACTTTTATGGGGAACTAATACTTTTTATAAGAAAAACTAATATTTTTTAGGGTAATTACTAAAATACATTTAATAGGAAAACCTAATATTTTTTAAAAGGACTATTAATACGTTTTAGAGGGATTACTAATACTTTTGAGTGAAAAATAATACTTTTCATGAGAACTACTAAAGATATTGTTCAATGAACTACTAATACTTTTCTAAAGGCCTACTAATAATTTTCGCGGGAAACATTAATATTTTTCAGGGTCCTAGTACTTCTATTTCACTACCTAATATTACAAAAATACCATCAGATTTTAGTTTAGGATCCGTCTAATGGATTTTGGCCTGTTAGACCATCTAACACGAGTTTTTGTCTTTCGGGAATACTCCGACAGTGGCCAACATATGGCACAATGCAAAAATTTTGGAGCTCAGGAGGGCAAAGTGCAATTCCGGAAAATTTAGGTTGTAACCTCTTAAAATGCGTATAATTTAGGGGACAAAGTGCAATTATCTCTTGCTAATTGCTATTACTTGTTTTGATTATTTTATTTATTTTTGTTTGGTTTTTATTATTATTCCAAAAATATAATTAATCGTTTTCCAAATGAAATTGCATATGAAAGACGATATAGAAGATTTCTAAAACCAAGGGTAAAGAGTAGAGCAGAGAGGGATATGGTGACGTTCACCCAAAGCCCCGATATAATTTCTTGGAAATGGCCGACATCCACAACCAGTAGCAATTGCTCTACGTCTTCTTTTTTCTCCGTGCGTTGCTCGTCTTCATCTTCTGTATCCCAACGATCCCTCAGGTGCTCGTTCTGAATTTTCGATTTTACTAAAGTTGTTTGTATATTTGAAACGTTTGTTGAATGGATTCTTGTCTGTGTTGTTATTGCTGCTTTATATTTGTAGATATGCAGTTCTTGGCGCTGGCTTTGTTGGGTTGTCCGTGGCGTGGAATTTGCTTCAGGTACTCTCACTCTTTCTCTCTCTATATATGTATGTGCAAATGTGCATGTGTGTGTTTATTTAGAAGGTTTTTGTTCCTGTTTGTAATTACAAAATAATATTGTTCAAATTGTGAGTTGTTAATTTTGCAAGTGTTTTCTTTAAGACTGACTGCCGGAAAGAGGAGAAAGCTTGGTAAAATAAAGAAAATGAAGTCACGACTGCATACACATTTCTAATTTTCCTATCTTATAGTTTCATTAACATGGTATAATGTTCTCATTTTTATCAATCTGTATCATTTTTTTTCTCTCTCTCTCTCTCTCTCTCTCTCTCTCTCTCTCTTCTTTTTTTTTTTAAAAAAAAGAGGAATGAAATCAGCATTTTCAAATCAAATTTGGAGCCAATGCTCGCACGGGGTATAATTTTTAGAACAACTTCTTTATTTTGGGAAATGTGGAAACAAGGAGGACTAATATGGATATGGCGTCAAGCTTTCTATGTTCAGTTGTTTTTCACTTGAATTTGCAGAATTCCTTTTTTTCCAAAGTAAACCTTTTGATGCTCTCGAGAAACGATCACCTTGTAATAATTCTATAGAGATGATACCTTCAGACTTATTATCCTCGTAAAGTGATTTTTGTACTGTAACTAAGCACACAAGAATGAGGATTGGAAACAAAAGAGATATTCTAACTTTTGTGTCGTGGTAATTGTGTATAATTTTGTTAAAGATATTCTAACTTTTGCGTCGTGGTAATTGTGTATAATTTTGTTTTCGAGAATGGGCTTGCCAGCTCCATACAGTTTTAATCATTTAGTGCTCTGTGGAGGCTATCCCTCCTCCATCGTATTCAGGACAATCAGTTCCTCGTCTTCTTTCACATGTTTGTTCGTTTTTTTTCTCCTTTGACTGTATTAACTGTTGAAAGGACACATTTACAGCATGGTCCTAAGGAAACACATCTTTGTGTTGATATTTATGATGAAGTTGGCATAGGTGGAGGTGCATCTGGAGTTGTTGGTGGGCTTCTGCATCCATACTCCCCCAAAGGTCCAAATCTCGATTGAGTTTTTTTTTTTTTCTTGTTCTTTCCTTCAGCTTTGCTGCTGTTGTTTGCATTAAAGTATTTATCCAAAGTACCTTGTAGATAAGTTCAAATGTGAAAAAAGAGATTACGTACTGGTACGGTTTCTGGCTGAGGTAGTTCACTATACTTTGGCAGTCAAGCTTCTTTGGCGGGGTGCAGATTGCTGGAAAGAGAGTTTGAATCTCTTAAGTATTGCTGAAAGAGCACTAGTAAACGAGGGAAAAGGTGAAACTCTAGAAAATGGTGAATCTCCTATAATCAGGAGAAGGTAATTCATGCTTCAGTTACCTATATGGAGATTAACTGATAAGTTTGTGTAAATTCAGTTAATGTGTTAGATTAATTGGTACACATGAACATGATAGAAAAATGGAGAAGAAGAATTGAAGAAGTTCAACTAATATTAATGAAAACAATACAATACAAATGGGGAGGAGGCTACTAATATATAGATAAAACCCTAGCTATCAACTAAGAAGGAAAATACAAAAATACCCCCATAGAAATATAACTCTAACATCCCCCACAAACTCATGATGATGTAGTAGAAATCATCGAGAGTTTGCCAACCAAAAACGAAAGCGCGGAAGCGGATGCGACTTGGTGAAAAGATCCGCAATCAGTAAAGATGATGAGATGAATGGTAAGTCGAGGGTCCCATGTTGCAAGTGATGACGAGTGACATGACAATCAATCTCAATATGCTTTGTTCTTTTGGAAAAGCGAGTTGTGAGCAATCTGAATAAAGACTTTGGTTATCACAATGCATGGGAGTAGGTGAGGACAAATGAACACCCATATCTGCAAGAAGCCAACGTAACCAAACTATTTCGGTTGTAGAAGGCGTTCGCCGATACTCGCTCTGTGGAGGATCGAGACACAACATTTTGTTTCTTACTCTTCCAAGAAATAAGTGAGTCTCCAAGAAAATACAAAAACCAAGAGTGGATTTTCGATCAAGGATCACCGCCCAATCGACATCGAATATGCCCTCAACTCTAATGAAGATGTAGATGGAAACAAAAGACTCTCGAAAAGAGTGCCACGGAGGTATCGCAAGATACGAGTAAGCATGACCTCAATGAACTGTCAGAAGGGGCAAGTGACAAACCGACTCACAATATGAACAAAGATATGCAAGATCACGGACGCGTAATGGTTAGATAAACCAAACTTCCAACAATAGTGCGATATAAGGTAGGATCGGACAACGGGTGCCATCGAAGGAGAATATCGAACATTAAGTTCAAGAGCGTATCAACCGTCCGAGTATCGCAAGACGAGCTCGATCAAGTATGTCAAAGAATGTACTTAGATCGTGAAAGAAGATAACCTCGAGGGGAGAGCGGGCTACCTCAATACCCAAGAAATATCGCAAAGGTCCCAAATCTTTCATTTCAAAGCGAGAAGCTAACTCGATTTCAACAATGCAATCCCATCAACATCATCACCGGTGATGATCATGTCATCAACATATAAGGAAAGAAGAATAATACCAAAGACATGTACGCGAAGAAAAGGGGGAGAATCATGTTTATGGAACTAAAACCAAGTGAAGTAAGCACGACAGAGAATTTTTCGAACCAAGCCCGTGGAGCCTGTTTGAGACCATACAACGCTTTCTTGCTTGCAAACTTCGCCCCGATTATGAGGAACTCCGGTGGTGGGATCATGTAAACTTCTTCTTGAAGATCACCATTCAAGAAGGCATTTTTGACATCCAATTGAGATATGTGCGATTTCGGACGGAAGAAACAACAATAAGAGTACGAACGGTAGTCATCTTTGCAACAGGGCAAATGTTTCCTCATAATCCATACCATATTGTTGTGAATAACCTTTAGCAACCAATCGTGCTTTATATCGCTCAATCGAACCATCGATTTGGTTTTAATTTTATAAACCCAACGCGAACCAATTGCTCGTTTACCAGGTGGTAAAGATACCAAATCCAGTGTTTGTTTTATGCAAAGCGTAAAGTTCCTCGGTCATAGCATCTTTGCCATAAAGGATCGATCGAATCTCTTTATAGGAGCGTGGTTCGTAAATTTGGTGAATAGAGGACAAAAATGAAGCAAAGGCGGGAGAATAAGAAGAATAAACAAAGTCGTAATCGAGTGGACTTACGTGTACGTTGGGGATATCGAGGAGGCAAACGATCCACAATTTCGGGAAGCGATTGGGGTGCCATAGGCGTAGACGAGGCAAAGATTATCGATGAGTCTCTATCGTGTTATCCGAGAATGGATCAATATGAACAAGATCGATTTTGGAGATGCTTATGAGACTAGAGGGAATAGAGAAGAATGGAATATGCTCAAGAAAAAATACATGACGAGACACATAATTTTTTGAGCAACAGGATCAAAGCAAGAGTATCCCTTCCGACCTTCTCCATATCCTAAGAAAACACAAATAGCCGAACGAGAAGATAATTTGTTGCGTTCAACATGGGGACGAAGGACAAAACATGCACAACCAAAGACTCGTAAAGACGAATAACTAGGGGTGGAACCATAAAGTCTCTCGAAATGGTGATAAATTAGATGTAATGGATGAAGGAATCCTATTTATACAACGGACAATGGTAAACGGCTTCCCCCTTAATTCACTTGAACCGAACTAGATAGTAAAAGTGAGCGAGCAGTTTCAATGATATGCCTATGTTTTCTTCAAAGAATACCATTTTGTTCAGAGTATATCTGTGCAAGAAGTTTGATGTAAAGTCCCATCCAAAGCAAGCAATTCATTTAAAATTATTAGATGTGTATTCCCCACCCAAGTCACATCTAAAGCATTTTATGATAGCGAGAGAATCGAGTTTTACAAAAGCTCGAAAGGAAGTATATATACTCGTAAAATCGTAACGATGCTTCATAAAATAAACCCAACAATAACGAGAATAATCATCAATAAAAGAGACATAATATCGAGAACCCCCCCTTTGTGGAAATGGGAGCGGTCCCCCACACATCGAATGAACCAAATCAAATGGTGCAAAGAAGAAGAAACACTCCTATTAAAAGGTAAAGCGGAAAATTTTGCCAGTTTACAACCACTACAATCGAAATATCATGAGATGACAATTTTCCTAATGAACCCGTAGAAACCAAAAATCTTAAACGTGAAGACGAAACATGACCCAAACGAGAATGCCACAAATAAAAGCTGGCGATGAAGGACTCAAACGAAAAGAAGACAAATCAACAAAGTAGAAGGCTGCGATAGAGGGTACTCGAGCTCATCCAAAATGTATAACTCTCCGTGCCTACGGCCCGTCCCAATCGCCGCCGGAATTTGGATCCCCGCACACAACAAGAAGTAGGAGAGAATGATACTAAGTAACTCGAATCACACAATGGCAACGTAAAACAAGATTTAATGCAAGTTTGGGAATATGGTAGACATGTGGAAGAGACAATTGAGGTGTGGCTACAGATCCAATTCCCGCTAAGGGTAACAAAGTACCATCGCAGAACAACAGTCAGCATATGTGGGTGAAATGGAAGTAAAACATGATATATCGGGGACATATGATGAAAAGCTCCTTAATCTAATACCCAAATAGAGGAAGATATACCGACGAGCTCGGAGTCGACAAACCCGAGGCGCAAAGCATGAGATGAGGCAAGAAATTTCAAATTGTTCGGCAATTGTATCCATAGAAAGGTCGATCGGGAGGTAAGAGTTCCGACATCACGAGAATCGATGAGGTACAGTGCAAAGAACACGAGTCGGTGGGGGCGGCCTAAAACCACGTTGATTTGGATGGACAAACCGATGTTGGGGAGGTCGTGGATTTTTTCGTTGAAAACGTTGTTGGCCACCTTTATTCAACTCGGGACATCGAGCCTTCCAATGTCCTGGTTGTTTACAAAGAACTACACTCATTATCGCAACCTTTGGGTGAGATCGAAAGGAAAGAAGGTGGACGATGGGCACAAAGAAGAACGGATGAAGGAGGAACATGAAGAACTCCTTTCCCCGCCCGAGACTTGAGGCGTAATTCCTCCGCTAACAATTCACTTACAATGTAATCAACCGATGGTAGAGGGAAGACGGTGCAATATATTCCCACGAAGGGACTCAAAATCATCCCGAAGAGCCATCAAAAATCGAACAATCGTTGCTCCTCTCTACGAGCAATATAGGGGGCAAATGCGCAAGTTCACTAGATTGATGAGGCTAAGTGGTCCCAAAGATCATCATATGAGAATAAAATTCTTCGACATCATATCTTTTTTTCAAGAGATCGAATATCTATTTCCAACTCGGTAATGTTTAGCAAAATTCGATTGAGTATACAACCGTTCCAAATGTTCCCAAACTTCTTTAGCAAAGATCATATTTAGCCAATTGCATACCAATAGAGTTCTCCCGTAATTGTTAACCCAAGTGATAATTTTCGAATTGTTCACTTTCCAAACCTCTAATTCCTCAACATATTTAGTATTATCTTTCTCAACAAAGTTGCTTTTGTGTTCCGAGAAATATAACTCCACAATTTTTTTCCTCTCAAAAATTTCTCATGACATAATTCCAATATGAATAATTCTTTCCATTCAAGCGTACACTAATCGATTGCAACGAATCATCTCTTTCACGGCCATAATGAATAATGACAGAAAATCAAACGAAATACCAACCAAACAACTAGATAGATCGATGCAAATATCCAACAAATCAAGCCAACTCTACCAACAAAACTATTGCAAATAATCGATTCTTGAGGCAAAAAGATAGCAACCCCAACAAGTGCTAACAGATCGGAAATCGAATGAAAATAACACAAAGTCGCAACATACCTTGTGTAATCGCGATATACCCGGTTGGATCCGCGAAGTCGATGATGCTTTTAAAACCTTGCTCTTGATACCATGTTAGATTAATTGGTACACATGAACATGATAGAAAAATGGAGAAGAAGAATTGAAGAAGTTCAACTAATATTAATGAAAACAATACAATACAAATGGGGAGGGAGGCTACTAATATATAGATAGAACCCTAGCTATCAACTAAGAAGGAAAATACAAAAATACCCCCATAGAAATATAACTCTAACAGTCTATAAGTTATCACTATAAGTTATCACTACTGGTATACTACAAGAAAGTAAATCATTTTCAGCAATCCTATCGAGGGTAGGGTTTCTGGTGCTTAAATTTGTATTTCTTCTACTGGAAATTATGATTTTCTGAATCTTAATTTTTTATTTTCTTTCCTTAAATGAACATAATCTTATTAAACCTCAGATTGCCAGTCTTAGATCTGACTAGCGTGCATATGGGTTGTACTTTATGCTTTCTTCATTTTCAAAATAGGAATAGCCAAGTTTGCCCCTGCGGTTTAGCCTAATTTTAGAAAACTCCAGTTATCTTTCAAAATTACAAATTCGTCCTTACAATGTTACAAACAGACCCTTGAGATTTGTGTTATTTACCTAACAAATAAACAAATTCTAAGGGGGTATTTGTAATTTTGAAAGATAAACGAGTCTTTTTGTAATCATCCCTTATGTTTATAGTAAGAGTTGGTTGTTGTACCTGGAACTGAGACTACCTTGTTTATTTCAGAGGGATCTTAAGACCAGCCGTCAATTTGAAGAACATGAATATAATGACAGAAGTAAGACCTTCCGAGCTGGCAAATTAAATATAAGATGTTAATTCGACTTCTCACTGATTGAGATTCATCTTGTTTTCATGAGTAGAATGCTCAGAACTGTCTTGCCAATTGCAAAATAGAGCTCATTCATGAGGATGTTGCTCAAAAGCTTATCCCTAATTTATCAGTACCTTTAAACTTGGCATTTTATATGCCTGAAGCTTTGAATATTAAAGCTCAAAGCTACCTTAAGATTAGAGGAAAAGCCTCAAGTCTCTGAATTGACATATCTTTTCTAGTGTTGCTTTTTTTTACCGTTTCCCAATCTTTTTCCTTGTAGGGTCTATACTTAGCATGTGAAAATCTTGCAAATGAAATGTCTACTTTGGGCCATGGGCATAGAGAATTGAGTTTTCGCCAGAAATCTGTCCAGAGTCTGCCAGAAATAGCAGGTATATCTCTTTATTACTGTTTTTCCCCACAAGGGTTGGTCACTTCTCATCCACTTATGATTCTGAAAATAATTTTTTGGCAAGTTTTTAAATTGGCTATCATGACCCCTTTAATTTAGAAGAATTGTGTTTTGAAAAAGGGAGTTGATTCCCTTGATGGTGTTCTACGCTATAATTCTCGTCAAATCTCAAGATAAGAAAAGCTGGTGGCACAATGTTTGCAGGAGACTACGATGCAGTGATTATCTGTTTCGGAGCGTGGGCGGCCTTTCTGCCAGAGCTATCTGGAAAGCTACCTCTGTGGACATGTAGAGGCGTCATTGCTCAGCTCCAACTTGGTGATGATATGAGGTCGATTTAATGCTAATTGTTCTTGAGTAGTTTTCTAGGATGAAAAGTTTATGTTGCGCCAAAGAAAGACAGTTAGGACAAGTTAGTGAAATTTTAGCTGCACTTAATTTTGAGATCCCGTCCTCCATCCGCATGCGCATTTAAGGAGTGTTTGCAAAAACTTATGTTTTTACAGAAGTAGAAGTCAAAAGCAGCTGAGAGTCACAAGTTGCTAGTGTTTGCAAATAGAATCTAAGAAATACAACACGTGTTGGTATGTTCGCAAACAAAACCTCAGAACTACAATAAGCTAAAAGAGAGTGTTTGGTAAATAAGTTGTAAAAATGCTTTTATTTGTGTGCAAAGGTCCAGATTGCCCTTCAATTGAGATAGGAGTTCGTGTACATATAAATATATATTCAGGCCCAAAATTTCCTAAAAAAACTACTTTTGTAGAATTAGAAGTAGAAGTTGGCGTTTGAAAACACTAAGGACTACCTTTTTTAACCCGAAAAATTAGAATCACTTCTTTTAAGTGTTTGCAAACACTCCATTGATCTCATTTTATTTAATTCTACGTCGAACAGCTTTAAGATCCATAACTTGCTTAATTCATATCTTTTTATCCCCACTTATTGAAATTGTCTTGTTCTGTTCATTTGCAGAGAAGAATACCCAAAGCATAGCCCCTCAGTTCTGTCAGATGCCTGGCTCGCTGTACACGGAGCTCGCAATATAGATTCCGGATCAACATGGGATTGGAAATCAAAGAATTACTCAAGAGACGTCTCAACCGATGAAGCATCCAAGGCAACTGAAGTTCTTCTCCGAAAAACTTCTTCAGTATATCCAGCCATAGAAAATTGGACGATAACCGGAGCAGTTGCAGGACTAAGAGCAATGCCACCACTCACTGCAGATGGATCACTTCCACTTCTCGGTCGTGTAAATGAATATGTTGATGATGGGGACCATACTTGCAAATATTGGTTATTTACGGGCCTCGGTGCAAGAGGTTTGTTGTTCCATGGTTGGCCTGGCAAACTTTTGGCACTGGTTGTGCTCTCCTGTGACGAAGATTTGATCCCTTGTAATTAACTTCGTGGAAGCATAAAATGGATTGATAAGAAAATATCAATCTTATCAATGGCATGGAGCTTATGAATATGCATTTCATGTTATAAACTCTTGTGATACAAATTAACAATTAAATTGCTCTGATTAATTGATTGTAATGACTTTGAGATGCCTTGCACAACGACATATAAAAATTCCTCATGAAAGAATAATTATAAAGACCAGTATATATTGGTACTCTGATAATTGGTGCACTAATCGAAATTTTATTATAATGAAGTTTGAAATTATAAATTCATTTTTTCTCCTTACCGACGATGCTGCAGACATGAACTATCCAAATCATTTGCACTTTGTCTATATGAATCCAAAAAAACTCTATCCAAAATTCAAACTCGAATCTCGAAAACTCGATTAGCCTAGAATTTCAAGTGCACCAGCTCCATTTAAATGTATTCTTAGTTAGGGGTGACAACGAGTGACACGTTGTACGGATCTTGCACGACACGATTATTAACACTAATTATATCGAGAAATGATATGTTACGAAACAACACGTCACGAAAGCACACGACACGAAAACACGAAACTATAAATTTAGTTAAATTACACTAGTTTTTATGATCAAATAAGATAGATAACACAAAAAACACGATGATGCGACACAAACACGACATGATGACACAAACTGCTACTCTTATTCATACTTGGATGTCCACTTGCAATGTCATGTCTTGATTAATCCAATTATTCTACGCAAATAAAATTTAAAATTAGGAAGAAACCCAGAAAAAAAAAAGGATTTAGATGTACAATTTCAATTGTTAATTGGTTTTGATATATTAAATATGATCTAATCTAATCTACTCGTGACTTGACTATGTTTAAGTTATTTATTCTAATTTTATAAAATGGAACTGTCAAAACCCAATTCTTTTCTAAACCAAATTAATTAGAAAGAAAATAAAAATAAAGAACATTCTTTTCCTCACAATTTCCTTCAATGATTAGGAATATATGAAATTAGTGCGGGTAAAGCAAAATATCTGTCTCACTAAATTCCCGTCATGATATTTCCTACAAAATCTGCAAATCTTTTGGCCTTTTGGGTGACGTGCCAAAAACTAATAGTCTTCATTTATTTTTATTTAATCCAACAATTATATGGATAAAAATATGATATATATATATATATATATATATGGAGACAAAATCAACAATTCTACATCCTATTGGTTAGCATAAAACACTATTTGCATACTAACACTAGAGATGTTAACGGGCCAGACCCTAGCGGGCTTTGGGCTAAACGGGCCGGTGTTAAATGGGCCAAGCAATATTGGAACCTAATCCTAACCCTAGCGGGCGGGGCTAAACGGGCCACTATCGGCCTATAAGTCAAAAAATTAAGAATTATATATTTAAATTTAAAATTTTAAACTCGAATATATATATAACAATTAAGTTTAACATTTTAAGTTAAACTATTCATCATAAATAAAACTCATGCAAAGTTTCTAATCTAAAGCTACCCTTAATTAACACTTTTTCTCGTAATTTTTAAAATAAAATAGTTTAACATTTTAAGTTTAACATTTTTTCATGCAATAGTTTAACATTTTTCATGCAAAGTTTAACATTTTAAATTAAACTATGATCTAAATTTTTAAAATAAAATAATAATAACTAAAGCTACCCATAATTAACACTTTTTCTCGTAATTACTCATATGACTATAATCTAAAATTTTCAAAATAAGATATTTAAATCTAAAATTTCAAACTTGAGCATATATAACATTTAAGTTTAACTTTTAAAGTTAGATTGCATAGTTTATAATTGTTGGGTAGAAAGGTTAAGTGTATGGTTTTTTTCGGAAAATGACAAGTTTGAGTGTATAGCTAAGGCGAGACCCGATTTAGAATCGTCTCCGCAAGACGAAAATGCCCCGTGATATCCGAGTGCTTTACGGCTCCCGCCGCCTAAGATATAACGACGACTTTGAAGCAGTTAGGTTAAGACCGTTAAAGACAAAAAACCGAACAACAAATAACAAGCGAAGTGTTTGACAACTTTCAAGCTTACAAGGAGAAAATGGGACAAGATGCAAAATGCAATGCTCGGTTATTGTTATCCGATTATTTCGTGTGTTAATTCATCTCATAGGGCCGCAAAAATATAGGCAATAATGTGCCCGCACGGAAAATCGCGTCTCCGTAGGCTCGAAAAAACACCTTTTGCAATCAGAGACAGGCCTTTTCTAGCAGGGAGCACGACCAGCGCACGCCGTGCGCCCGGTCGTGCTCCCCGCGTAGGTGCGGCCGTGGCGTCGTGGCGCTACCCGTGCGTGCGAGTGTGCAAAACTTCCGGCACCAAAGACGACACGGATGCACGGCCGTGCCTCGGCCGTCGCTCGGCTCGCAACTCTCGGCGACAGTAGCACGACCCGACCGACCGACGGCCGTGCTGCTCGCCCGTCTTGCGCGGCCGAAACATTTTCCCGCTTGAACTCGTTTAATTAATTACGAAAATTAATTAAATTTTAAAGGTCTTTGGTCCAAAAAGAATAAGGGCCTTGAAGCCTAAGCCTGCACTCCAAGGCCCGCGACCTCGACCCATGTGTAAGTCAGCGGCTACGATAATCTATGGGGGTAAATAGATTATCTCCATCTTTTCGATTTCGCCTCTTTTTCAAACCGAATGCTCAAAGACAATAATAAAGGTGCGGAATGTAAACAACACACGCCGATTTATAGAGGTTCAACCCACCTAGGGCCTAATCCTCTACCACCCCAAAGATATCCAGGGATGGATTTCAAAAAGAAAAAGATTTTATTAATTTACCACAAATTAATACAACACCAACTTACAACAACACCTTGAAGAGCACCACACTCTTCTTCAACACCACCTTGAGATTACCACAATCTCACTTGAAGATTACCACAATCTCCAACGGCACCTTGTGAAGATTACCACAATCTCCAACGGCACCTTGTGAAGATTACCACAATCTCCAACCTTGAAGAATACCAAATTCTTCAACACCTCAACAAGAAGATTACCACAATCTTCTTACACCTAACACCTAGATCACCCAAGTGTATTCTTACCACAAGAACACTCACAAGGATATCTTGTGTTGAATGATTACCCAAATTCAAGATTACAACTCGATAATTGATAATACAATAGAGTGCAAGTGTAATCAAGAAAAGCCTAGACCTCAAGAATGTGAAAGTGAATAGCTAGGCAAATTACAACAAGAAATAAGACAGTGTAAGAACAAGTGTATTCTTGAGTGTATCTTGTTGTGTTGTAGTTTTTCTCTCATATTATGTTGCTTCAATTCTTCCTCTATTTATAGAAGATGTCTTGTACATGATAGGCTCCTCTTGGGGACAGAATTTCTGTAAAAAAATTGCAAGACAATTGAAGAAAAAAGAGTCGTTAGAAATCAATCCCACAAATTAAGGAAAAGATGTTTTCCGCACAACGGTCGAATTTTGTCATCAAACTTGAGGCGGCGACGGTCGCGCACAAACAAAGACGTTTGAAAATGAGAATACACATTTACACAGGGTGACCGGTCGACGTCTACCTCGGCCTGGTCGACTCCAACCGGTCGCACAAACTACAAAAACGAAGGGCGGGAGTTCTGCTTTCAATTTTTGCTCCCTGTGTACGGCCGCCCCTATAGGTCGGCCGGTCGGACCGACCGCAAGGTTGCCCTATAGGGCGACCGGTTGCCCCGACCATTTTTCGCAAACATGAAGTTTTGCTTTTTCTCAACTTTCAGTACGGGTTGCCCTATACGGCGACTCGGTTGACCTCAAAACAAAAGTGTTGTCCAATTTTATATCGAAAATAAACTTCAAGAAATACTCAGAAAAATAGTAAAAACATTTAAGACCAATCGGGAGTATTAGGACAACATTTAGAAACATATTTTTGGTGTAAAAATACATTAACAGTAAAATCATTAAAAGTGTTGTCCAATTTTGTCGAAAATAAAACTTGAAGAAATACTCCTAGGAAAATATTAAAATCATTTTAAATCATTTAGGAGTATTTGGACAAACTTTAAAACCATTGTTTTGGTGTAAAATCAAAATCATCAAAATCATGATAAAACCATTTATCAAACAATCTCCCCTTTTTGATGATTACAAACCAAAACAATTTTAACGAGGTCGATTTTGAAAACAAAACAATTCTAGGTTAAAGAGAACTATCCGTTGTGAGCGACAACATTCCATGCAAAAAACACAAGGATGGGAGTAGAGATATTCAAATACATATAGCAAATGCTCCCCTATCAATATGCACAACAATAGTAATATAGAAGCAACTAAATCAAAAGCTAAAGCCTTAGCTTTTCAATATTGAGCTTAAGTTTCAAAACTTAAAAGCTCCCCCTGTCAAAGAGACATCATTAGAAACATATACAAGTCCATACTACAACCAATGGACCATGATTCATACAAAACCATAATGCACCAAGTGGACTAAATATGATCCACAACTTATGGCATTACATAGCCACAACTTATAGCTTCTTTTCGTGACGCTTATCTTAGCTTCTTTGAGCTAAAGAGCTTATAACCTGTTTCTCCCCTTTGGAATCATCAAAAAGAATGTTCGCAAGATAAATACATCATATATTAATATCAAAGTGCGCAACTAAACCGATGTATCGAGCTATTTGAACATTGAAGCTTATAAACCAAATAGGAGGGAAAAGTCGAATCATACGACTTGTAGAGGTTTATGAAAACTTATTTGATAAGCAAGACATGATCTCTATAAATGTATAAGACTTTTGAAATCGAGAGAATCATGTAGGTGATGAATTTTTCATTGAAACGTTTTATCGAACACTGGCGGTCGTCAAAAATTGAAAAGAATATATATAGCCCTTGTAAGTGAAATCAAGCCAAGTTTTTCATTACCAAATGCAATTTAATAAATATCATTCATCAACAATCAATAAGCTCATCACAAACATATACTAATTTCATCAAGATAGTACATATAGGCCAAGTTCTCAAGGGTTCAACCCAATTGAGATTAAGGAAGTAGAACTCTTACCATTAAATCGGTAAATATGAGCATCAATGATGATAACCGAGCTAGGTAGTCCCCAAAATATATAATTCATGCATCAAACTCATTTGAAGTGAATTGTGTGTGAAATTTGCAAAGGGGACGAAAATAGAGTTGAAAGGGCCAAAATGGCTAAGTAAAAGAACAGAGAGACGATTTAAGCAAGAAATCACATTGGGCGACGGTCAAGGGCTAGGGCGGAGGTCGACCTTGCCCCGGCAGCCCAACGCTTCTTTTCGTTTTGCAAATACCAAGTTTGATCCAAAAATCCGATTTTTGCCCCTAAGTTTTAAAGACGTGCAAAATGCAAACGTAGACCTCATTCAATATATATTATGTCATAATCAAACTCGAAATGAGGTAAAATACTCGTGGTAAATGAACAAATGTCCGCGAGTTAACTTTGAGACGGGATTTAGACACATCTCAAGTTTTTTTTGTTAAAGACGCAATCCCTTAGAAAGTTTTTCGAATCTCAATATGTTTAGTTCGATGATGACGAACTATGTTTTGAATAATTTTCACCGGACTTGTTATCCCAAAAAAATAAGAACGTTTTAAAGCTTTGGATGAGCAAGTCATAAGAAGAAGTGCCTTATAAATATTTGAAAATTTCTTTTAACGGCACTTTAATGAGATTCGTTGGGATAATTTGAAGTCGAGCATATAGACATAAGGCATATGGAATGTTGAGTCTATAGAAATAATACAAGAAAACATACCTCGAATTTGTTTGTCAATCGATATGTCTTTCTCAACCTTTGTTAATCTCTACATTGGTAGCCATAGAGGTTGAGTTGATTCTTCCTTCTTCAATGCCTAACTCCTTCAAGAGTTCTTTTGAAATGTAACCATCTACTTGGCATTGAATGATTTGAAGTCCAAGCAAGAAATTGAGCTCCCCCATCATGCTCATTTCAAGTACACCTTGCATCAACTTGGAAAAATATCTTGCACAAATATTCATTAGTAGTACCAAAAATATTCTCATAAATATGTACAAGTAAACAATCTTGCCCTTTTTCAAAAAGAGAGAGTAGTATCAACTTTACCTTTTGTAAAATCATTTAGCAAAAATAGCTAAGTCTATCAACCGCATAAGGCCTTTTTTATAAAAACATTTGGCCTAGAAAATTTTAAACCCGGAGGTTGTTTTACATAGACTTCTTCTAGAATAAAACCATTGAGAAAATTGGATTAAACATCCATTTTGTAAAGCTTGAAATTTTCTTAAAACAAGAATGGGCAAGTAAAATGCAAATAGCTACTAAATGTGCTATGAGTGCAAATGTTACATCAAAATCAATTACCTTCTTCTAGAAAATACCTTCGAGCTACTAACCTCGCCTTAGTTCGACCAATGTTGCCTTGGTCATCGAGTTTGTTCGGAATACCCTTTTTGTCTTCTTCATTACTATCATCATAGGGCATCCGATTTGTCTAAGGTGTTCACAATATACATCCAAATATTTTGAGGTAACCAATATTTGGAGTACTTCATTTCTCATCTACACAACTTAACAAACTCATTAACGGCATCGCTTATAAAAGCAAGAGAAAAATAGCTCAAGTGTAAAAACATGCCTCAATCATCAATCACAAAATATCTTGCATAAGAGCATAGTAGAAATAGACACTATATGTATAGACCATGAAGCAAGAAACACATACTATGCATTTAGAATATCATCAAGGGTCTAATAAATCATGCAAGTTCAAATAAGCTTAAGAAAGCTATAAAAGGTCTCTTTTGAAATTTGAAAATCCGATAACATATAGTTGAGACCTCATTTAAAAGAAGTATTTGAACAAGAGTTGACAAAGCAAATATGTGCAATCAAATATCGAATAGTGCCTTTCAAAAAAAATCTAAAAATCCTCTTAATGGCACTTGTATGAAATACTATGAAAAACAAGCACATAGGCACATGGCAATACATATATCGTGTCTAAAAGAGTAAGAATAACACAAGTAAACATACCTCGATAGTTTATGCCTTTCTTGACCAATAATGACGTAAATGGCCATTTGTGAAAATATGTAAATCCTACACAATTCTTAAAACAAATCTAGCACAAATCATAATGATAAAAGTGTAGGCTAAGAGATATCACAAGTAAGCTCATGCCATAAAAATCCATAGGAGATGATAACACACTCTAGTCTACAAAAATGCACAAGAGTTTTAAAAACATCATATGAGGTCTTCTTTTTCAAAAATATTTTAAAAGCACAAATATATATTGAAGACCTTAATTAAAAAAATAAACACTTGAAAACTCATTTGCAATATAGGCACAAATAAAAACATGCATACTAACTAGATAAAATGCATATTTTAAATGGGGAGATACGGTTTACCAATTACGCCATTTCCACGGGTTGTGCCGTTCCCATTGTTGATGATATCTTCCTCGAGAAGTCACCGTTGATGATGGTTTCTTTGATCGCTCCATTTCCAAGGTTTGTTACCTTCCCATTGTTGATGGTCTCTTCTTCCTTGAAAATCATCTTGTTGATGATGTCTTTGCCGCTTTTCAAGGATTATGTTCTTCCCATTTGTATCATCTTCTTGGAAGTTTGCTTTGATGAGAATAGTTTCTCCTTCTTTGATCAAATGAAATGGTCATTTGATGTTTTCTTGGCGGTAATAATTTCCTTCGATTATTATTCCACGGTACCTCATACAACATTATTTTGTGGTACCTCAAGTCTTGGGTCCTTTAGGATTAGTCTTGAGACTTTTAGGTCTCCAACAATAATTAGAGCTATTTCTTGCCCGACAAGTATTTACCGTATGACCCTTTTTACCGCAATAAAAGCATGTAATAATTCTAGGAGCATAATGACCAATGTGCTTAGAGACTTGATTCTTTTTCATGTGATTGACACCTTTAGGCTTATGATCAAGTTCTAGTTTCGATTTATCACAACAATCAACAATATCGGTCATCTTATCGGACTCAAGTTGGATTTAGATAAATCATTTTTCAAGCAAATTATATCCTCAACAAGAGTACTATTATCTTTCTCAAGGTTTCTAACCTTATCAAGAGTGGTGGTGTGAGCACATGATAGTGATTCATAGGAAGTAAATAAACTATCTTTATCATTTTTCAAAACAATGAATTCCTTTTTCAAATTTTTGTATTTAATAAGTAAGTTTTGGAATTCATCTTGTAGCTCATCATAATCATTTTGCAAATCACTATATTCATTTTGCAATTCATTGTCATAAGAAGTAGAGGGTTTAGAACTTACCTCGTTTTCTTCTTCGATGCCCATGAGGCATTGTTCAACTTGTTCATCATGGGAGGTTGTAGAAGGCTTATCCCATGTTGTTGGATTTGATGTTGTATCCATTTGTGAAGTAGATGCTTTTGAGTTGCTCCTTTCATTTGCATATACTTCATAGATGGCTTCTAATTTTTGCCATACTTCATGTGCCGATCGAATACCTACAACATGATCAAATTCCAAAGTGGTAAGTGAACAATGTAAAATATTAAGAGCTTTACCATTTAAGGAGATGATTTTCTTCTCTTCATCATTGAGCTTTTTGAAGCCTTTTGAGGTGTGTGGTGTATCTTTCATCGAATGGATTCTCCATTAATGACGGTGTTCCATAAATCGAACCCGCAACCTTGTAAATAGCATTCCATTCTTTCTTTCCAAAATATAAAATTTTTGGAATCAAACCGAGGTGGCTTGGTGGTGGAGGTCTTGGAAAGATGAGCTTTGTTCGTAGCCGACGATCGTTTCTCTTCACTCGCGATGTGAAACGAGCTTGCCAAAGAGTTTGACTTTGATACCACTTGTAAGTACAAGCGGCCTACGATAATCTGAGGGGGTGAATAGATTATCTCCATCTTTTCGATTTCGCCCTCTTTTTCAAACCGAATGCTCAAAGACAATAATAAAGGTGCGGAATGTAAACAACACACGCCGATTTATAGAGGTTCAACCCACCTAGGGCCTAATCCTCTACCACCCCAAAGATATCAGGGATGGATTTCAAAAAGAAAAAGATTTTATTAATTTACCACAAATTAATACAACACCAACTTACAACAACACCTTGAAGAGCACCACACTCTTCTTCAACACCACCTTTGAGATTACCACAATCTCCAACGGCACCTTGTGAAGATTACCACAATCTTCAACCTTGAAGAATACCAAATTCTTCAACACCTCAACAAGAAAATTACCACAATCTTCTTACACCTAACACCTAGATCACCCAAGTGTGTTCTTACCACAAGAACACTCACAAGGATATCTTGTGTTGAATGATTACCCAAATTCAAGATTACAACTCGATAATTGATAATACAATAGAGTGCAAGTGTAATCAAGAAAAGCCTAGACCTCAAGAATGTGAAAGTGAATAGCTAGGCAAATTACAACAAGAAATAAGACAATGTAAGAACAAGTGTATTCTTGAGTGTATCTTGTTGTGTTGTAGTTTTCTCTCATATTATGTTGCTTCAATTCTTCCTCTATTTATAGAAGATGTCTTGTACATGATAGGCTCCTCTTGGGGACATGAATTCGTAAAAAATTGCAAGACAATTGAAGAAAAGAGTCATTAGAAATCAATCCCACAAATTAAGGAAAAGATGTTTCTTTGACAACGGTCGAATTTTGTCTTTGTCAAACTTGAGGGCGACCGGTCGCGCAAGACAAATAGACGTTTGAAAATGAGAATACACATTTACACAGGGCGATCGGTCGACGTCTACCTCGGCCGGTCGACGCCGACTCCAATCGGTCGCACAAACTACAAAAACGGGCGGGAGTTCTGTTTCAATTTTTGCTCCCAGTGCACGGGCCGCCCTATAGTCGGTCGGCCGTCGCACCCACCGATTGCCCTATAGGGCGACCGGTTGCCACGACCATTTTCTCGCAAACATGAAGTTTTCTTTTTCTCAACTTTCAGTACGGGTTGCCTATACTACGACCGGTTGACCTCAAAACAAAAGTGTTGTCCAATTTTATATCAAAAATAAACTTCAAGAAATACTCCAGAAAAATAGTAAAAACATTTAAGACCGATCGGGAGTATTAGGACAACATTTAGAAACATATTTTTGGTGTAAAAATACATTAACAGAAAATCATTAAAAGTGTTGTCCAATTTTGTCGAAAATAAAACTTGAAGAAATACTCCAGGAAAATATTAAAATCATTTTAAATCATTTAGGAGTATTTGGACAAACTTTAAAACCATTGTTTTGGTGTAAAATCAAAATCATGATAAAACCATTTATCAAACACCATGACCCAGGCCCGGACCAGCCGGGCCGAGCCGAGCCGAGCCGGCCGGCGGCGGGGCGGGCAAGACGCGCGCGCGTGTGTGCTCGAACCAAACCCACAAGCATGTAGGTCCTCACCCCTTTAAAAACTTGGGTGCCCCCATGGGCCCAAACCCATATGTCCAACTTGGGATATATTAAGTGTGCAACATTGCCTCTTTTTTCCTATGTGGGATGGAGCATCTCTCCTCCCCACATTTTCTATTTTCCATACCATTTATTTGTATTAAGTTAACTTCTAAAGCATTAATTTCTCATTCACCCGGAATCGGTTTGAGAAATTCCAAATGCTATTCTCATCTACTCTCTTAGTAGAATTTTTACAAATAATTTTATTTCATTTTTCACAAATGGAAACCACTTAATTAATTGGTCAAAATCGGGTCAACACCCAATTTATCAAAGACCAATTCCAACAATCCCCCACATGAATGAAATTAATGCATGCGTGTATGATTATTCGCTTGAAAGTCTCGGCGAATTGTTATTGCATCGAGGATAGGTAGCTTGTGGCTTTGAACCTTCCTTAGTAAAATACTATCGGATTTACTAGCCGCTTAGTGACGTGATGTCTTGAACTACTCGATCGTTTGTGTAAACCAAGACAACAAAGATTTACACAATAACAACTCTAACACTTGTTGTTCTCACGTTGTGTCCATTTTGGCCATGGACCATATCTTAGGTTCATAAGTGTTTCTTTTGAAGCGGCCATTACTTCTCACTTATATAGGTGATCTCGTATTGAAGAGTATCCTACAATACTCCACCTTTCTGTATAGGAATCATTAAAAGTCTTAAACTTAACCTCACCACATTCAGCAGGTTTAGATTCACTTGGATGTATCGAGAATGAGCTAACACATTTTCCAAGTTGTTCAAATTTGAACATTCATAACTTAGTTGTCCCGTTGAACCAAGGTCTTGGGATCTCCAATTCACAAGGTTGGGTTACCGCTATGAACATTCTTTAAGTTGTGGATTTTAAACACATTCCCCTTAACAGTTTATACAGTTGATCTCGATTTATGCCTTTCGTAAGCGGATCCGCAAGGTTTTCCTTTGACTTCACGTAGTCAACCGAAATAACCCCATTCGAAATCAACTGTCTAATGGTATTATGTCTCCGACGTATATATCGAGACTTACCATTATACATACCGCTTTTGTGCCCTTCCGATTCCGATTGACTATCACGATTGTATCATAATAGCAGCACATGCTTATTCCAACAAGGAATATCCTCTAAGAAGTTTCTAAGCCATTCAGCCTTCTTCTCGGCCTTTATCCAAAGCAATGAACGGATTCCATAGTGGATCGAGCTATGCACGTCGCTAGAAGACTTCCACGACACCGCTCCTCCACCTATTGTGAAAACAAATCCATTTGTGGACTTGGAGTCTTTTGTGTCCGATATCTAATGGCATCACGGTATCCTTCTAATACTATTGGAAATCTCGTATAAAGTATTCCATAGTTTATGGTATACTTTAAATATCTAAGCACCCTTGTCGGCTTTCCGGTGATCCGCACTCGGGTTACTTGTGAACCTACTTAGTTTGCTCATTGAATATGCAATGTCCGGACGTGTACAATTCATTAAGTACATCGATCGCCAATTACCCTTGCATATTCAGTGAGAAACGGTTCGCCTCTATTCTTGGCCAAGTGTAGACTTAGATCTACAGGTGTCTTAGCCGGAGGATTGTCAAAAGCATTAAACCTTCTAAGTATGCTTTCCACATAATGGGATTGTGACAAGACAATTCCATCTGAGGTCTTAGAGATTTTAATCCCTAATATAACATCAGATAATCCCATATCCTTCATGTAAAAGTTCTTCTTTAACATGTTCTTAGTATTCATGATTAAATCATGACTACTACCCATGATCAACATATCATCCACATAAAGGCATACTATGACGTAATCATTTTGTAGACGTTTAATGTAGACACACTTGTCACATTCGTTGATCTTGAAACTGTTTGACTTCATAGTCGAAGTCAAACTTTTCGTGCCATTGCTTAGGTGCTTCTTTTAGTCCATAAAGTGACTTAACAAGTTTACACACCTTTCGCTCTTGACGGGTGCAACGTACCCCTCGGGTTGTTCCATATAAATCTCATCTTCAAGTTCACCATTCAAGAAGGCGATCTTAACGTCCATTTGATGTATCCGAAGGTTATACAAAGTCGCAATAGCAATGAGAACACGAATGGACGTAATCCTCGTGACAGAGAATATGTATCGATGAAGTCATATCCTCCTTTTGTCTAAACCCTTTAGCTACCAATTGGGCTTTATACTTCCTTTTAAGGATCCACTTGCATCCCAAAGGTTTGCAACCCAAAGTGGGAGATCAACCAACTCCCAAGTGTGATTTTGCATGATGGAATCTATCTCGTTATTGATAGCTTCTTTCCGGAGAGGAGCTTCGGACTATACAATGCTTCTTGAATAGTTCGGGGTTCGTTTTCTAACATATAAGTTAGAAAATCAGGACCAAAAGACTTAGCTACTTTTGTCCTTTTATTGCGTCTTGGTTCCTCTTCTTCATCATCATCACTTTGAGGTAACCTTGCAAAAGATCATATGTCCATTTACTCGAACTTTCTTCTTTCCGTTCTTTATTCGGAAAGATATTCTCGAAGAATACAATATTCCTTGATTCAATGATCATACCTTCATTTATATCGGGAATTGCCGACTTGTGCACTAAGAAGTTTATATGCACTACTATTATTAGCATATCCAATGAAAGCACAATCGATCGTTTTTTCGGACCGATTCTAACTTGTTTCGGCTTAGGTACTTCAACTTTAGCCAAACACCCCCACACTTTGAGGTATTTATATGACGATTTACGTCCCTTCCATAACTCATATGGAGTTTCGTTTTTACCTTTGTGTGGGATCTTATTAAGAATGTAGTTTGCGTAAAGTATGGCTTCCCCCGAACTTAACAACATCGCATTCATCATCTCCTTAAGAGTACGATTTTTGCGTTCTGCAACACCATTTGATTGAGGTGAGTAAGGTGCAGTCGTTTGATGAATTATACCCGCTTCCGAGCAAAATTCCTCAAACGGAGGAACATACTCTCCGCCTCTATCACTTCGAATCATCTTAATTTTCAAATTAAGCTGATTTTCGACTTCATTCTTATTAGTCTTAAAAGCTACTAAAGCTTCATCTTTGCTTTTCAAAAGATAGACATAACAATATCTTGTGCAATCGTCTATAAACGTTATGAAGTACTTTTTCCCACCTTGAGTTTGCACAAGTTTTAAATCACACACATCTGTATGAATTAAATCGAGTGGTTTGGTACTTCTCGTTACCGAATGAACCAATGCTTAGGCCAATTTTGCTTCAACACAAATTTCGCATTTGTCTTGTGAATCGGTTTTAAACGTAGGTATTAATTCCATTCACTAACCTTTTAATTGTTTTGAAGTTTACGTGTCCTAATCTATCATGCCATAAATTAAAACAATCCAACAAGTAAAATGAAGTTATAGTTTTATTCTTCGCCTCTTGGCGGAAAATGACATTCTGTACATTTTGACATTTTGAACAGGCCCTTATCAAGGTAACCTTTACATAAAAACCGACCATTCTTGGTCATTACAAACTTAATCGGACTCAAACACTAGTCTAAACCCGGCCTTGCTAAGCAAAGGACTCGAAACCAAATTCTTGCGGATGTCGGGACATGCAAAGACATCCACAAGCGTAAGCTCCTTCCCGAAAGTCATCTTGAGCACCACTTTTCCAAGCCCAACGAGTTGGAAGTCGAAGAGTTCCCCATGAACAACTTCCTTCCATTAATCGGAGAGTAGGAGGAGAACATCTCATTGTTGGCACAAATGTGACGAGTAGCCCCTGTATCTATCCACCACTCCCGGGGTTATCCACCATATTGGCTTCAAACACAATGGCGGAGAGATCGAGCTCCGACAAGTCTATTGGAACCGACTTGTCCTCCGTCACATTGGCTTGTTGGTTGCCACCTTGATTGCCCTTCTTCGGGTGTCGGCAATCTTTCACCATGTGGTTCGGTTTGCCACAGATTGTAGAAATTACCTTGAACTTTTGGCCTTTCCTTTTTCCTTCCCGGAGTGCTTGCGTTTCTTGCTAGTGCTCGATTATGCAAGATTAGCCTTAGCCTCCATTCCAGACTTGCTGGATTTCACATCTGATTTTCGGTTGTCTTCTTCGATGCAAAGCCGAACAATCAGATCCTCAAGCCCCATCTCTTTGCACTTGTGCTTGAGGTAGTTTTTGAAATTCTTCTACAATGGCGGCAATTTTTCGATAATTGCAGCCACTTAAAAGATTCATTCAAAATCATCCCTTCGACACTAAGTCGTGAAGGATGATTTGAATCTCTGAACTTGGCCGATCATCGTCTTGGTGTCAACCATCTTGTACTCGAGGAATTTGCCGACAACAAATTTCTTTGTGTCGGCATCTTCCGTCTTGTATTTCTTCTCCAAGGACTCCCCAGTTCCTTGGACGTCTTGAACGTGCTATAGGCATTGTAGAGAGTGTCATCTAGCCCGTTCAAGACGTAGTTGCGACATAGAAAATCATTTGTTATGCCAAGCATCCACAGCGATTCCGGTTGTTGTAAACTTCATCATCTCCAACGGCGAGAGGGGATCGTCTTTGAGAAAAACGAGCCAACCCCAAAGTGGTGAGGTAGAGAAAAGATCTTCTTTGCCAATGTTTGAAGTCGGCACGAGAGAACTTGGGCGGCTTTTGGCCGTGAGCGGGAGCGGCAACCATAGGTATGAAAGATATCGAATCGATGCCATCGTCTTCAATGTAAACAAATTTTTCGTCTTGCGATTGTTGGGTAGAAAGGTTAAGTGTATGGTTTTTTTTCGGAAAATGGCAAGTTCGAGTGTATAGGCTAAGTCGAGGCCTGATTTGAATCAGTCTCCGCAAGACGAAAACGCTCCGTATACCGAAGTCTTACGGATTCGCGCTCGCGCCTAAGATAACGACTTTGAAGCGATTCGGTTAGTAGCACAAAAAAACCGGAACAATGAACAAGCGAAGTGTTTGACAACTTTCAAGCTTTCAAGGAGGAAATGGGACAAGATGCAAAATGCAATGCTCGGTTATTGTTATCTCGATTATTTCGTGTGTTAATTCATCTCATAGGGGCTCCAAAAATATAGGCAATGAAGTGCCAATACGGAAAATCGCGTCTCGTAGCTCGAAAAAACACCTTTTTTGATCGAACAGACGCACTGCGCAGGGAGCACGACCGGGCGCACGGCCGTCAGCGCCGCTGCCGTGCGTGCAAGTTCTAAGCAACCAAGACGACCTAGATGCACGGGCCGTCACCGGCCGTCTTATTTGCTCAATCGCAACTCATGCGGCAGGTATGCGCTGCCGTGCGTCGTGCAGTGCAAAGATTCGGCACAGCAAAGACGACCCGGATGCACGGGTCGTGCCCCGGCCGCGCTTGGCTCGCAACTCTCGGCGGTAGTAGCACGACCCGACCGCACGGCCGTGCTTTCGCCCGTCGCGCGGCCGAAACGTTTTCCCAGTTGAACTCGTTTAATTAATTACAAAAATTAATTAAATTTAAAGGTTTTTGGTCCAAAAAGAATAAGGGCCTTAAAGCCCAAGCCCACGGCCCGGACTCGGACCGGGCGGGCCGGGACCGAGCCGTGCGGGTGGGTGGTGGGCGCGGGTGGCTGGCGTCGTGCTTTGAACCAAACCCACAAGCATGTAGGTCCTCACCCCTTTAAAAACTTGGGTGCCCCAAGGGCCCAAACCCATATGTCCAACTTGGGATATATTAAGTGTGCAACTTTGCCTCCTTTTTCCTATGTGGGATGAAGCATCTCTCTTCCCCCACATTTTCCATTTTCTATACCATTTATTTGTATTAAGTGGCTAACTTCTAGCATTAATTTCTCATTCACCGGAATCGGTTTTGAGAAATTCCAAATGCTATTCTCGTCTACTCTCTTATTAGAATTTTTACAAATAATTTAATTCTATTTTTCACAAATGGAAACCACTTAATTAATTGGTCAAAATCGGGTCAACACCCCATTTATCAAAGACCAATTCCAACAATAATTACATTGCATTAATACATTATAAAATTAGATTTAGCACCATTTAGAAATATAATTTATATCCTAAATAATCTAATAAGACTACGGGATATTTTCTTATTCGAATAAAAATAGAAAAGTAAATTAAGTAATAGATAAAACAAATAAATAAGAAGTTTTTCAAGAATTTATAGCTTGTTTAATAAAGTTAAACTTAAAGATAAGGGAGATATAAATTTGAAAAATAAATTTACTAATAGGTAATAAAAGTAGATATAAAATATTAAAATTATATTTATTTTTTAAAAAATTAAAATAGTGGGCTAGCCGGTTAACTAATCCTCGGGTTAGCCCTAACGGGCTTCGGTTTAAACAGTCCGGGCCAAAAGGGCCCTAATTTAAATGGGCCAAAATAATTCGACCCTAACCCTCTTTTTTTCCGGTTTAAACGGTGCGGGCCAATGGGCCGCGGCCCTTTCAACATCTCTAACTAACACTCCTCCGAAACCTATATATATCATGTAAACGTAAATTCCTATACAAACCCTACAATACAAACCCTTCTCTCTGAAATATTAACCGTGTTTTTTTCTTTCTTTAATCGTTCTTTTTTTTTTTTTTTTTAGAGGTTTTACATAATCTGAATCAATGAAGAAGTTGATGATGCAAACTCCTCATAATTACCCATGATTAATCCGTTTCGAAATCACAATTCCGTGAATGAGCCCATAAATCTCGTACCACTTTCACGTATTATTGTCAACAATGAAGAGACTACTAATATCAACAGTGATGATGATCAATACTTGATAAACGTCGGCGGCGGCCAAGAAGAGATGATTGGAAATCATGTCAACAATGATATTCAATACTTGATGGACGGAGGCCAGGAACAGTTGATCACGAACAACAGCCTACTAGATGATGATCATGAGATGGTTAATTTCAATGTTGATGAGCTCTTGATTGATGGCAGCCTAGAAGATCATATCGGCAATATTGACGAAGAAGAGACCGAGACCGCAGCGATCTGCGTTGATGAATACTTGATCAATGGTGGCCTAAATGAGATGGTCTTCATCAACAATATTAATAATATTGATGAATACTCGTCGAACAATGGTTGTGGGGCACAAGAGATTATTATCAACTGCGGCCAAAATGATCATAATGAGATGATCATGATATGCGACAATATTTTTCTGCCCATCGGTTATCGTTTTCAACCGACTGACGATGAACTTATAATTCATTTTTTGAAGAAGAAGGTGGAAAATGAGGCGCTGCCCCCCAACAACATTCATAACCTTAACGTATATGACTTCAGTCCACAAAATCTTGCCGGTAAGTTTCATTTAAATATCGATCAACTTTAATTGTTGTCTATATTCTGCTGTTTTTTATAAGGATGAAATGATAATCTTGCTATCAAGAAAATGAATTTCGTAATAATCTGTCGTATTCTTGATTTATCAAGATTATATATGCCTGCTTCCTTGAAAATTTTATAAATCATCGGTTTCGGAGGATCGAAAGGGTCCACCTCTTTTTTCTGATCTCTGTTTCGAAATGGTTTTGCAATATGCTATATTCCATATCTAAATATTGATTCTGATTTCGATGTGTATACGCATGTCGGCATGTGTGTGTGTGTGTGTTTTTTTTTTGGGCAAAACGATTTGCTGGTTTCTGTAGGTTTTATGAATGTCCAAAGATACTGTAGTTTTGTGGATTAATTGTAATATACCAACAATATTCGCCCATGTGATCCGAATATTCCAAGAATATATTCCAAGAATATTCCTGAAATATTCCAGCTTCGACTGACCGGAAGTTGCAAAATAAAAATTTGTAAAGTTAAGGTTGCTAATTATAAAAATAAATAGTTTAAATTGCAAAGTGCAAAAACAGTCAAAATTTAGGTTATTATTTTCCTAATATATATGTATCTATATATATGTATATACATATATATATATATATATATTATGATAGGTTTGGCATTGCATGAACTAAAAGCCCATTAATAAAACACTGATCCAAGGTTTAAATAGAAGTAGAAAAGCAAGTTGAAAATGAAATACAGAAAGTGTTAATTCTTAATGGTGGACTCAGTCAAGAATTTTTTAATATGCGTTATGTATATAAGTTGTACTAGTGTGTATTATTTTATGGTGCATTTGAGTCTTTGAATTCAAAAATATAAAATTTATTATTCTATCTATACAGATAAGTTTGGAAGAAATGAAGAAAAGGAATTGTACTTCTTTACTCAACTGAATGCGAGAAATAAGCAAGCTACGTATGTTAAACGAACAACTCCGAAAAGACATTGGAAGGCCACGTCCGGTGACAAGTGTATCATATACAATGGCAAAGAAGTTGGATATTGTAAGACGTTGGTGTATTATTAGGGCAAATCATCAAAGACCAATTGGATTATGCATGAATACAGGCCCAAAGATCACTCAAATGTACGTATAAAAATTTCATTATCTAACACTAACAATCGATAATACACCTCATACACACTTTCGAATTACAACTAATTAATTTCATTTGTTTTGTGTGCATATTGTAGGTTGGGAATAAATTGGTGCTCTGTAAAATCCATAATCACAAGAAAGGCAAATAGATAAAACAAAAATACAACGAGGTGAATTGACTCCTGCAAATAGACTACGGTTTTTTAAGATGTTTATTATTTGAGGTAAGTTTGGTGCAAACTGTAAAACTTGCTAAATTAAGATGATGTGATACTGACTCCGTTAAATTGAATAGATGTTGATACTTGTTCGTAATTAATTACTTGAAGAAGAAGGCCAAAAAACGAAGTGCAGCCCTCAAACAAGATTCATATGGTTAACATCTCTGAGATTTTAATGGTGAGCTTAATTAGTCAGCTTCTTATAGGGCTGAAAAACGAACAAAATTTCTACTCGACACTCGATTTGAGATCGATCGTTAAAAGCTCGTTTGAGCTCGGTTCGTTAAAGTAACGAACCAAGCTTGAACATATTTTTCGTTCGATAAGATTTAAAGCGGCTCGAGCTCGACTCGAAAAAAAAAAAAAAAAAAATATGTGTAAAAATATCAAGCTTCGATTCGTGTTCGACTCGACCAAAGCTCGCTCGATCTCGATTCGATTAATAATCAAACAAGCTCAAACACAATTTTTAAAGCTCGATTAAAATTCAAACAAGCTCGAACAATACCATGTTCCCGATTCTAAACTCATTTACACCTCTAGCTTCTTATATGTATTTTATTTCTCGTTATATGATTCTTCTAATTTTTCTAATTTATATTGTGCTCTAGTTGCAATAAAAGGAATATCCCTAAAATAATGTCTTTGATTTCTCAGATGGATTTCATCATCTCTCATATCTTTAGAGAAGGCAATCGTGTAGTTGATGCATTGACAAATTTTCTTATTCGCTTCTTCCGACGTCAATGGCTCCTATATTGTGATTTTGGAAGATTTTTCATTTTGTGCATTAATTGTTTTCTCTTTGGCTAGGGGTACTTTTTTTTCCCAATCAAAGGTTTTATCTTTTCGGTTTTACTTTGATTGGGTTTTAATGAGGCCCCACTTTTTTAGCTATTTGACCGGCTTGTGGTCGATTTTTCGCTTTTTTGGTACATTAGCTAGTTGCTCGGCTTTGTGAGCAACAATATTTCTTTTGAGTGGGTCTCTTGTGAGACCATCTCACGAATCAAAATTCGTGAGACGGAGCCCCTGAGAGATTCGTGAGACGGAGCCCCAGGATCCAAATTATTATCCGCTCCAATGGGTGCGGGCCTTATACTTCCGGATGGGATCTTCTATTCCAGGGATGGTGTTTCATCTCCTATTCCACCGACGGATGATTGACACGTGTATATAAGTTACCATATTAATTTTGGAGCAAAAATCAAGCCTAAATTGTGGGGTTTGAATATGGTAACTACTATACACGCGTGTCAATCATCCGGTGCGGTGGAATAGGAGATTAAACACCATCCCGGAATAGAAGATCTCATCCGTATACTTCCTTAATTCTATTTTTCCCAGATGGAATGACTCATTAAAATATCAAACTAGTGGGCCCCACCAAACCGAACTAGGCTAACTTACACCATCATCCCCGTAGACCATCATCCCCACAAACCCATTTCATGCTTCTTATCACTCTGGTAATGTATTTAATATATGCACTCTCTCTTTTCTTCCAACACCCCCCCCCAATCTCTTCTCAACTTCTAGTGATTAACTCTATCTTTCATTCAAAAATAATGAGAAAAACTAGAAGCATTTTTTCCAATTATTCAGAGTCTCTGTTTGTGCATGAGAAAAGTAATTTATGCTCAGAAATTATTTATTTGAGAAACTCATTTGGTGGAGCTCGAGGAATCCATTGATCGACTTTGGAAAAACTAGAGTTTCGATAATGGAAATTGTAATGAGTAATGTAGGTATTGATCGATTTTAATTAAAGATATGGGGAAAAATTAATTAATTCTAGAAATTGTAGTAATTCCAATTCAAATTCTTCGATCTTCTGGTTCTTGTAATTATTCTTTCTTAGTTGTTTTCGTTACATGAAAAAAATAAAGAATAAGAAATTATTTAGTGTAGTTTTGAAGAAAATGTACTAAGTTGAAGTTATCTGTCACATGTAATAGTTACTTCTAAAAGGACTAGTAAGTTATAATTTTAAGGGAAAATACTAATATTTTAGAAGAATTACTAATATTTTTTAAATAAAAAAATAAAGATTTTCATGAACTACTAATACTCTTCAAGAAAAAAAAACAATACTCTTAGTGGATCTATTAATACTTTTCAGGAAATACTAAGATGTGTTTTGTTACTTTGAAAACATATACATTTTAGATTAAAAATGATATTTTTTGAATAAATAGTGATACTTATACAATGTTGTGTATAACTTTGCAGGTAGATAATATCAATTTTTTTACTTTGATTACGTGTATTTTTTACAGTAAAAATTAATACTTTTTAATAAAAAAATGATACTTTTCGAGTCTAAATTGATACTATTTTTAGAGTAAAAAGATACTTTAAAAAAACTAATATTTAAATTATCATTAGACCCGCCTATTAAGCTAATATTTACAAAAGGTTAGCTTGTGTAGATCACAGTCTTTGTGATTTCATTTGACCAACAAGGATACTAACACATGTGAAACATAAGAAATAGACCATCATGTAAAAGTATTATTTTTTTCATTAAAAGTACCAGTATTTACCTTAAAAGTATCACTTTTAAAAACTAAGATATTGAAACATGATGCAAGAGATTAGTCTATGAGATCACAACCTTTGTTATCTTCCTTTGATTAACAAGGATATCAGAACACGTGTGGAAAAAAACCGGTGGCCATGGAAAAGTATTAATTTTTTCTATATAAGTTATCTTAAAAGCATTGTTTATAAACACTAAGTTTTTGAAACAAAAATATAAGAGGTTGACCTGTGTAGATCACACTCATTGTGATATTCATTCGATCAACAAGAATATCAGCATATGCGAAACACAAGAAATAGACATATGTGTAAAAGTATTAGTTTTTTCTTTAAAAGTATCAGTATTTACTTAAACTCGTATCACTTTTATACTAAAACGAAAATATGAGAGGTTGGTTGTGTAGATCACAATTTTTGTGATGTTCATTGGATACTTGTTTAAAGAAAAATAATACTTTTGAAGGAAAAATAATACTTTTTGAAAGAAAAGTAATACTTTTGAAGGAAGAAATAATACTTTTGAAAGAAAACATATATTTTTTAGAGTAAAATGTGATACTTTAATTAGAAACATGTAATACTTTTGGTAAAAAAGTGATACCCATTATTAAAAATGGTGCTGAAAATGATGAAAATACGCAATGACTTACATAATTACTGGCGGCGAGAAAATTGACATGTTTTAAGGAATAAGTAATACTTTTTGTTCAACGTGTAATATTTTTCTTGTCCTACCAAAAGATATATATGTCCACTAACAAGTGTTTTGCCACGATAACTATTTTGTACTTGAGTTCCATCAAAAGTGATGATTTTGGCACACACTCAGCTCATGAATTAGGTAAAAAAATAAAATAAATCAAAGCAAGATATTTTGGTTTTTATTATAATTTTAAAATTCAATAGCTAAACAATTAATGAATTGAATGTTGAACTAATTGACCTCTAAAACTAGCAGCAATCAACAACGTGGGTCCTGCTATTGGTTTTTGTCGATTGAGAATGCATTTTGCGAGTAGCGTGGACATTTCTGTGTAATGTTTATAAATTGGTTTTGAATTGCGGGTCCCAAAAGATGTGGGGGCTAAAACAGGAAAAAAGATATTGATGGCATACATAGCAAAAGAATGGTAAGACACGTACGTACCACCACCGCCCCAAATTTTAAAAGAAGACCCGTGGTTTTTTGGGTATTGGATTCGTCTCAGTTTGGATTTAGACCGTTAGACGGTCTTATATAAGTTTTTGCCATTTCTTTTTCATTTATATCATTATCGATTTATCTAAAAAAAAACTTGTACCGCTTGGTTACAACTTACGATTATTGGTTATGCTTTCTTGTGACGAAGATTGATCCCTTGTAATTTTTTTCATAAAAAGTTCGGTCCCATCATTACAATGTACTCAAATTTGGGTCAAATCATTGTGAGTAATACCGTAACCACCTGGCTAACCCCAGTAGTTTGATCTCTTGTAAATTAAAGCATAAAATTGAGCAATAAGGTGTTGCTTTTTCTTGATCAGTTGTTCTCGTAAAGGGAGATTCACAATGGCGCTGAGATACTTGGCACAATTAATACAAAGAGAATCACGAAACAATAATTATAAGGGATGATTACCAAAAAAAAAAAACAGGGTTTTAGCTAATTACAAAAATTCCCATATATTTTCGAAAATTACAAAAATCCCTTTAAATGATTTTGTCTAGGGATGACAATGGGCGAAACGAGGCTAGTATTGAATATACCATCCCCGACCAGAATCTCATCCTAAATATCATCTTCGTACCACTCACCGCTTTGGATACTTGGGACAGGGATGGAGAATCCCCATTTAGGGAATGGGTCCCCGTGGGAATCGGGTTCTCCATTTTATATTTATTAACAAAATAGCTGTAAAATAAATACTTAATATAACCAATAATTAAAATATATAAAAATAACATAAATTCCTAATTTATAAAAGAAAGAATAAGAATACGTAAAATTATAAAGACTTAAGAGTTTAATTTTTATAACTACTAAAATAAAATATTCTAAATAGAATTAATATTAATAATAGATAGATATATAATATATATATATATATATATATATATATATATATTCGGGAATGAGGACAAGTAATCCTCCTTTTATCTAAACGGTCGGGGATGGGGACGGGGGATAGGACGAGGGATATAAATATCATCCCCATCCCATTACAAGTTCTAAAGAAGCGGAAAATTCCCATCCCCGTTGCATCCCCGAAAATAACTGGGGATTCCCCACCTTATTTATTCGGGTACCAACCGAAATGGTTCGGGATTTTGCCATCTCTAATTTGTATCCTAAATTTAATGGGGGTAAGTGTAATATTTCTATAAAAGTCATGGTGGTTTTGAAATTTTTTTACTTAATTGAGGGAGAAATGTTTTTGTAATTTTTAAACATACACCTGAAGTGTTTCTTCTTTCCTTTTTTTTTTTTTTTGTAATTAGAAATTGGATTGCTGATGCGAAATTTGATTATAATGATGTTAGAAATTATAAATTCTTTCTTTTTTTCCTTACCGATGATGCTGAACTCATGAAGTATCCAAATCATTTACATTTTGTCTATATTGAATCCAAAAGCTCCATCCAAATGCACTTTGGGCATTTGTGTTTTTCCGTTTATACACAGTCGGTTTTTTTTAGTTATTTCCATCAAACCAAGATGTTTTTTAGCCATCTTTCCCGAACACATTTTTTTTTTTAGTCATTTTGGGGTGCGAAAAACCCAATTTGCCCCTCGAGTCAATTTAAGCGCACAAAAACACACATTCCTATGACTTGGCATCGAGTTCTTGTGACTCAACATCGAAGTTATCAGTAAATTGTAACTCGATATCGAGTCACAGTCACTGGACTCGACATCGAATCACAACACTTATTATAACTCGATTATTTTGTTTTTCTCCAAATAACTTTGAATTCACATAACTTTTTCGTTTTAAATCCATTTTGCATTATAATATATCAAATTAATGCTCTTTTCGATATTTATAATTCAACACCTATATTGCATATTTAAAAACGAAAAATACAGGTTCGATTTTTTAAAAAAGTTTGAAAGAAAAAGTAAGAGGATAAATAGAGATAAATGAAAAAGAACCACTACCAGCTTGTGGCTCAGTGGTATCACTCACCCTTTATAAGGGTATTAACCAGGTTCGAACCTCGTATCTTTTCGATTTCTTTGAAATTTATCTCGCCCTCTCTAACCAAGACTCCCAACTTATTAAAAAAAAACAGAGATATGTGAAAGAGAGAGAAAATATCAAACAAATATGCTAGAAGGGTATGAATGTCATTTTACACCCCAAAATGACTAAAAAGATGTGTCTACAAAAGATGGCTATTTTTCATCTTTACATTTTGTAAATGGCTATTTTGTACCATTTCTACTATATATATATATATATATATATATATATATATATATATATATATAAGGAAAATCCAATTGAATGCAGAAAGCATCAAAACAAGTTACAACATATAGAAAATTAATTTGAGATTTATCAAGTGGTATCACTCACTCTTTGGATGGAGTGTTGATCAAGATTCGAACACTTTGTTTCTTTGAGATTTATCCCCTCTTCTCCAAAGCCTATTACTCCCAACTTATTACGAAATATATGTTATATCGATTGGTTCTCTGTTTTTAATTTTCAGTCATTTTCTCACTTACAACGTATAGAATATTAATTTTAAGTTATTTTCTCAGTTACAACATATAACAAACGATATTTGACGATTGCTTGCAGTTTATGTAAATTGAGGTTGATACTTCTTACAAAATTTACACAAAACCGAAGTAGATCAATAAATGTAAAGAGTCAACAGTAATTTAATATTTTAGATTATATGAACTTAGCAAAACGTTAGTACAAATAATTTTTGTCCTTGCGTATAAACCGAAATTAAGAAACTGAAAAGAAATCAAGAAATTTCGGGACAACGTGTCACGCCTAAAAATAGAAGCCGTGACAGACAGTCAAACTTATGTTGGTTTATCACGTCATCCAAATTATCCAACACAAATACAACAAATATCCTCAATTAACCATCATCATCATATTACATCTAATCAGAGTACAAAATTGCAGCGGAACTAATCAACAAAGTACAAATAAGTCTTAGCTAGGATCTACTGTCCAAATGACCCATAATACAACTTGAGATTCGAATGATGCCTTAGTCTATCATATCAGGACAAATTAACAATGTCAATATTCAAACTTAAGGGTACTACGCCCTATCATTACAAACTATTTTGATGCAAAATTTAACTCTATCTCCAACAACAGACTACATTTCTGAAAGGAATATTCCATAATACTCTTTTTTTTATTAATTTAGTATTTATTTTTGTTAATTTAAGATTGTTAAACATATTACATATGCAATTTTATTTCATGAAATATTTACTAAAAATATTTATCTAATTCAAGAAATATGTAAAATTTATTGAAATTATAAATATTGTATCTGTTTTTATTTTTGTTTCAATAATTTAATATTAATATTTAGTTGTTTTATGTAATTTTATCTATTTTATTTAATTTTTATTATTGTTGTAATTTTATGTTTCAATAATTTATAATGTAATTTTATATAAGATTTATAATTTTGTGTGTAGAAGTTTAACTCTCATAATATTATTCAAATTGCACTTCATATTATTTAAAAAAGGCCATCACATATAATTGAATTAGTATTACTATTATTTTCTCTAAGATTAATTGAAATATGAAATCAGTTACAATGTTCAAAAATAATAAGAAAAACAAATTAACAAATTAAAGATAAAGAAAGAAAAGAGGATTGTTGTCAAAACAGTGCAACGCCATATGTAGCAACCCTATGGCTGAAATTTGGCACATTGTTGGAGTTGATTTTTGACCCAGACGCTACTGCTGAGTGCTGTTGGAGTTGCTCTAAATTCTTTACTTATCAAGCAACAGTATTATCTGGAACGATAATTCAATTTGCACGAATGACTGACACAAATAAAAATATATTTACCATTTTGCTCAACTGATTGATGTACATGGTGAGTTGAGATTTGATACAAGGTATTTCTCGTCAAGACTATGTGCAGATTTTACTATCTCAAGTCAAATAAATATGGAAATTCTGATCTGCAGTTTCCCTCTCATCGTCAAATCACTTCATCAAATGAGAGATGCAATCTGCTTTGATTTCTTCTAGATTGATTCAAATTTCAAATAACACAAAACCTGATAAAAAAAAATACAGTACTAAACAATGCAGTTCATTTATTTCTCTCTCTCTTTTTTTTTTGTGTGAATGAAATGCAATTACACGACGAATGTATGCATTTGACTGAGGGCAGTAACTTATAGAGAAGGCGCTTGTTTTTCTGACTTCCTCAAAGTACCAAGACCCCCTTCCTTGCATCACCATCATTTCAAATAAGACAGAAGTCAAATACGATCTTATGGTAATTTTTTCTTTCTGCAATTTCTTCTCAAAATGGCCAGTGCCCCAAACAATATGAACTACTTAAAACCAAACTTTCAGTATTGACATACCCTTAACATAATTATTTAGCACACACAATACTACATCAATTAATTAAACAAATTTGTTTCTCAGTGAAATTCCCATGTGGAAAATTAGGAAAAAACAAAAAACACAAACTTGAATTGGCCTCAATAGAATGTCCACCATAAAGCATGACATGTCCACCATAAAATTTGATTAGAGTATCCACTTTTTTGAATAAATTACATGCACCATAGTTACAATATCAAGAACAAAATATGGACTCCCTTATAATCACAGTAATTGGAGCAGCAAGCAAAAATCCTTATACCACGTGTGGCTCTGTAAAAAACCAGCCTATGCAAAGAATAGGATCCTTGTACACGCATGTTCCTTGGCCAACTTCATGTACCCTCTTACATTCAGCCCTTTAACTGGTAACTGAAACTATTGGTTTTCAACTTCAAATACGATTAAAGAAAATAATTCTAATCTGATAAAGTTCCTTATTTCTATAGCTTTATTTCTGCACCATTTCACTTCCATGGATTCAGCATTATGTGCTCTGGCCTAGCTGCTGTAAAAATATGACTTTCCTACACATAATCTACAACATTGATCATAAGAATTCTTTTGTGCATGTGTATTGATGATGCGTTAATACAAAGCATCATGATAATACCTACTCCACCGCCTGTCGACTGTTGCAGCAGCAGTAATACTGTATGCAGCAAGCATGAGCCTAATTAAGGTGGTCAATACTCAATATGATCTAAAAAGAGAAGAAAACAGAACCTTAACCAGTCAAACTAATAGTATCTTGTATATCATTATTTATCCAACAATTCCACGAATTTGGCAAATAAAAAGCAAAGAATCATCCAAAGCTCGTCCAATCTGACTATGGCACATACAAGACATGCTCCAAGAAAAATCTTCAAGTTGCTCATTTGTCACTAATTCATAAAAGAATGCCAAGTTATAATATTTCATAAGAATTAACCAGACATTTATATTTCCATTTAATTATGCTAACTAACTGATTCCATCAACTTGAAAGCAAAATGATATAAACGGATAGTTCATAGTGATTCTCCATTCATTAAGTAAATACAAGTATAGTGCTACTGATGCAGTCACAACCTTTAGATACAAATCTAGGACAAAGAGCTATTGAATACATGGTAAGGTCCTTGCCAAAAAAGAAAAAACATGGTAAGGCCTCGTAAACACCCAGATGATTGCAAGTTGTACACCTCTAAGTTAAAAAGAAATTTAAGAGAGTATATTTCTTTAAGAAAGATAGAGTGAATATAAATCTAACCTTTGTTGTTAAGAAGATCCAATCAGCATGCTCAAGGGACTGTATGATTTTGTCAATGAAAGGCTTTTCTCCATTTGATAGCTGAGGACAAGAATATCATTATCAGAATTATTAAAATTACCACATTAAGTTTTTTCTTGTCTAGACAAAAACAGAACAAAGCAGCATAGGAAAGGAAATATATTCAATGTAGAAATTCATAGCCTTCAGGCAAGCAACCTCTAAAGGAAAACAAAGAGGAGGAGGGCTCCTGTGACGAAATACAATGAATCAAAAGTATAAATTAGAAATATGCAACGTACCAACAAAGCTCAAGCAGAAATCTCAGTGAAATTAAGTTTCATTATATAGGTGTATACCTTAAAAACTTTCTGAAGAAAAATCACTGAGTGAATTATCCCGAAGACCATGTCTTTATTATAGTCAAGGAACAAAAACTTCATTATCATCAGTTAATTATTAATTTTGTTTCTGAGTCCTACTTTGAATACCAGTATAAGTAATACTGCAGGTATTTGGCAACATTAAGATGATTAAAACATATGACCTGAGCAATCCATCCAACCAACCACTGCTGCATTGTGAACGAAGCAGAGATTAAAGTGCCACCCAGAAAGCAGGGCATTTTCTTTCGCATTTTTGTATTCAGGCAAATGAAGGAAAAGAAATGTACTGAAATAGACTTTAAGCATATATGTCCAATACAGGTTCTCGATAATCAGAGAATTCTTCAGATAGATGACTATCACCTCTCAGTTTTCACATAAAATGTAAGTTATGCCTGAAATTAGAATTCCACTATGTTGGATAGAAAAATTATTCATTACAGGCATGAAATATGCACACTCAAACTAATCCTAACAGTGCATCAATATAAAGATTCTACGGCATGTCATACCTGGACAGAAGACACCTAAGAGTTTAGTGTTATTCGAGTCATCATGAATCTCGGACTTCCTCGGTGAGCAAATATTGTTCCAAACATTACCTCCAAATCAGAACCAGCAGAAAACAAAGGTTTTGAAAAGCTCAGGCAGCCTAGATATCACATATTCAAAAATGGAGAGAGTGTGGACATAGTTTAGATTCTTTGAAGAGAAACACACAAAATTGGGAAGGGAAAAACAATATGTTTATATAGTAGACTTACATAGTGCACACTTGTATAAGAACCTCTGCCTGAAGCAGCACTAAATCTTAGGTCCTCAGCTACAATGATCCTTTATAGGACAAAATCAAAGTGAGGTGCATAGCCAAAGAGCTTAAGTTGCAAATCTAAAACACCCAAGACATAATAAATCTCTTCCGATGCTGGATGATAATTATCACAAGCAGCAAATTGATGCATCTTCTTTTCCACTTCAATCCAACTGGAGCCAGGTGATACCTTTTCTACTCCGAGTTCCTTCATGGTTGCCCTAATCCTTGCCACTTCACTCCATCTGTTGGCTTCAGCATACATGTTAATCAAAAGAGTGTAGTACCCACTATTATTTGGCTCCAAAATCATTAATCTATCTACTGCAACTTGGGCAATATCTAAATTCTTGTGAAGCTTACAACCACCTAATAAAGCACCCCAAATTACAGAATTGGGTTCCATTTTCATGCTTCTTATCAAGGCTAGTGCTTCTTCCAATAAACCAACTCTGCATAAAAGGTCAACCATGCACCCGTAGTGTTCAATTTCAGGAAGGATGGAATATCTGCTAGTCATTTCCTGGAATATCCGTTTACCTTCTTCAACCAATCCTGCATGAGTACAAGCTGCAAGAACACTAACAAAGATAACACGATTTGGCTCAATCTTCTCCTTCATTTTGTCAAACATTGCCATAGCTTCTACTGCATATCCATGAAATGCGAGTCCATCAATCACAGAACTCCAACAGAAGAGATTTTTTCCTGTAATTTGAAGAACACCACAAGTGCTCTATCCAACACCCCGCACTTAGAATACATATCAATCAACGCAGATCCTATATAAACATCAACATCAGTCCTGGTTTGCATAATATACAAATGCATCTCCTTCCCCCGGTCCAACGCCCCAAGATGTGCACAAGCAGATATTACAGTTGTTATGGTGAAGTCATCAGGTCTAGTTCCAATACTCTTCATTTCATCAAAAAGTTCTAAAGCTTCTCTATATAGCTTGTGTTTGCAGTAACAATTGATCATGGTCGCCCAAGATATGACGTCCCTTTTAAGCATTCTACGGAACAAGCCTTCTGCAGAAGCAACATCCTCGGCTGCCACATATCCATGAATAATTGTATTCCACGTAGCAATATTATGTTCTGGCATCTCATCGAATACTCTTCTCGCAGAGTCCAGATCTCCAGCACGAATGTGTGCTGAGATCATTGTGGACCAAGCAAAATCATCCCTTTCGGACATTTCATCGAACACCTTCCTTGACTCAAAAATCCTACCCAAACTCGAATAAAAATCAACAAACGCAGTTTGAACATGAACCTGCAATCCCAACCCGTTTTTCAAATTCTGACCATGAACACATTTACCAAATCCCACAACAGATAAGACTCTACAGATCTTAACTACTGCTGAAAAGGTATAGCTACTAGGGCGTATCCCATTCCTCAACATGGCCTTATAATACCACAGCCCTTCAAGCGGTCGACGACAGTTTAGAAAGGCTCCGATGATTGCATTATAGGCGAATACATTAGGATTATCCATCTGGGCAAAGGCGAAAATTGCCGAGTCTATACTGTGCATGTTGGAGCAAGCGGTGATGTATTGATTCATCAAGAAGCAGTCTTGGGTAGTGTTGTTCTTGAGGAAGACACCATACCATGATTCCAACTCCTTCAAACTCAAGCATCTTTTCAACTGGTCGGCTATATGTTTGACCGCATGCCATTGCATGGGACTGAATCAGAGACTTATCAGAGATAGCTGTTGGGGAGCCGATGCGTCGTTGTATTAATAGAGTTAGCTAAAAAAGAATTTTCATGAATACACTGTCACAATTAATGCATCATATACACTAAGTAAAACATGTTCTAAATGCACCAATAACAACATTGTATGTCTTCACCTTCTTAACTTATGGTTTGAATCAATAGAACGATATGATTTGGAATTAAAAGTAGATTAGACCTATTTTAATTTGTTCAGAATGTAAAAACTCAAACAAAGATTTAGCCGTAAATTTGGTTTTGACTGAAGCTTGGTGAAGCTTTTATGAAAAAGAATTCATGTGTAGAGATGGTCAAAACGCCGTATCGTATGGAATTATATTGAGAAGATATTACAGACAAAATGCTAAGCTATGATTGTTGATCGATAACATACGAAACTTAGCATTTTGCCCCCTCTCAAATACAATTCCATACTAATACATCTTTTGACAATCTCGCATATCAAAATCATTGACTAAATCACTAACAGTAACTTCCATTTGTCCTTGTTTGATTCATAAATTTAAAAGGTCAAGGAAGCATGAGAGGAGAACTCCGTCGAAAAGCATAATAAGAGTTAATTCAAAATATAGATTATAAGGAAGACGTATTTAACTTCCAGATCAATCTAATTCATAACAGCAACAACTTATCAAGGTTAAATAATATGGTCATGGAAAAGGCGGTCTGCAGTCTTTCTTATTTTCACTGAAGCGCTTAATTTGTGTCATAAACTTATATAGGTTTGTAAACCAATAAACATACACTTCTTTTTCCACAGAATTATTCAATCTGTTTTTTCTCTATGCTGCAAAGGTGAGTGAGCAAATTTACCTAACTATAAAACATTGAGCAAACCTGGAATGCACCTGACTACCTGAGTCATCTGCACAATTCTTCCAGCAACAGATACATGATCACTCTCACTGGTGGATTCTTCACCATTTCCTAGATTCTTATAATTATCTTGCAGCTGATTTTCAGTATGAAGACGATCCCACTCATCAGCATAGGGATTTAAGTTCTTTCTCCATAGCTCATGCACCTATAGGTATGAGACAAGTTATATGTGGCAGGAACGGACAGTAAATTAATTCCTACTATTACTAAGACAAAGTGTATATGTATTCTTCATTTTTATCTTATAGATAGCAGAGCACGGTTTATTTCAAGTTCAAATCTATATCTATATCTATATCTATGTAATATATAAAAGCAAGATAGTCATCAACTATGACAGCAGTTTTCTTGGGCACCGGAAAATTCATTTAAAATTTGAAATTGGTCTATCTTGGGAAGAGAAAAACAGACTAATATGTTCTGTTTTTAATATTTTGATACATTGCTAAACTAACATAGTTCATTTCAGTTTTCTAAATATTAAACATGCAGAATCCCAAATTTGAATATGCAGCAAAAACGAGATTTCTGCACCGAAAATATTAATAGCCGGAATTCATAATTCAATATTGGACTGATAATAAGAATCTGATAATAAATAGCTGCAACCACCAGTCATTCAATACTACATAATAATTTTTTTTTGAATATGCTGCAGGATCAATTAAAAATAGCAACAACCTTCATTCCAAGTCCAAAACCCAAAGTACAACACCATGCACTCCACTACGTACTAAAAAACACAAAATCTGCATAAACCTGAAAAGCAGAAAATCTGCATCATGCGATTGGAATGTGTCTACAACGTTCATTTGTATGGTAACAACTCAGATGCTCTTACTTTAGAGTGTGTTTTCACAACAGAGATGTGTTCATTATTTATTTCTTTATGTCAGCTGCATATAAATCAAATTTGAATATAAAACAACACATTTGCATATAAATAAAAAATGAATTGTTAAATGCACTAAAAATGAATTGTTAAATCACAAAACACAAATTATACTATGAAATATTGTCTTCTGTATATACCATGAACTATATATAGATATACATATGTTTCACTTTTTTATTTCATTCTTTTTTATATTGCATTGCATATAAATCGAAGTAGATGTTTTGGGACAAAATATAAATATGAAAAATATTCCTACATATCCGAAGCACGTATTGAAAATCGGTTTTCATCCAGAAAACAAAATCACAAATAGTAAAATCTTACATACCTAATTCTCATCCAATGCACCTGAATAATATGACCAAAATGTTTTTGAAAAAAAAAAATGTTTTACAAAAACCATTGAACATAATCAAATTTTTAAATAACATATTTTGTTTTAAATGGTGATTTTTTATTTACTTGGGCAATTTAGTTAAAATATATGATTATCGCCCGAGGCGCGAGGCGCCAACAAATCGCTCGCCTGACTCGAGCAAGGCGCAATTTTTTGGAAAAACACTATAATATTCTCAAATGATCAAAAACATAATCATTCAATATAAAATTAAACCATATGCACCAACAATGACATAAACATAACAGCTCATTAGCCAAACAACAAAAGCATCAAAGAGTTTTCCAGCTGCACTCGCACTTCCACTCTCCATATTACAATATTACAGTCTGCACAATAAATAAAAAAAGGTTGGTTTGCTACTTTGCTATTAGCCAGAAAGAAGAGGAACGAGTCTTCTCGGAATAAAGGAGCATAAATCGCCAAAAAAAAAAAAAAAAAAAAAGGAAAAAGGAGCACAAATCGCCAGAAAGAAAAAAAGGGAAGAAAAAAAGGAGAAGAAGGAAGAAAGGAAAGACGACAAGATCGAATAAAACTTACCTTCAATTTCCACAGCAAATGGAAGAAAAAACTCTCCAAGAAAGATCGCGTGTGTTCTCTGTTGTGCGTGGACCGGAGGAAAAACTGATTTTGCCCTAATTTTTGTGTAATTAACTGGATTGGGTATATGGGATTTAAAATGCTTTGGGATTTTAGAGGGGGAAAAAGAAAAGGAAATCTCAAAAAAAAAAACTGGATTGGGTTTGATTTTAATCGCGGTTTTTAGATTTAAAATGCGTGAATATTTGGGATTTTAAAAAGTTAATTATGTTGTTGTCTAGATTGAATATTATAACAACTACAATAATATATAATAGTTGAAAATAGATAAAGGAGTGTTTGCAATCACTAAAAAAAGTGTTTTTCTTACATTTTGCTTAAAAATCTTTTTGTGTTTTGCATTTCATTTAATCATAACCTAAAAGTATGGAATAGGTTTTTTTACTCCTAGTTTAATTTTTATAAACAAATTATAAGCACCTCTACAACTTTTTCACCTAAATTATTCTTAACTTTTGATTTTATTTTCAAACTCTATCAACTTCTAATTCTCAACTACTCTTCTTTTTAATAAATTATTTTTTCTAAAAGCATAAGTTTTTGCAAACTCTCCGATAACTTCAATATATCTTTTACAAATTTCCCAAAATAAATTATTATATAATTTACATCCATAACAAGAAATGAATCTTTGGTGTATTAAATTATTAAGTAAATTGACTAATATAACAATAAACCAATAAAAATAATTAATATAACAATTCATAATTATACACAAATATACTATAGATTGAAGAAATGTAATAATAAAATATTTTATAAAGCATTTAATGCGGTTTAATAATTTGTAATTGCACCATCTTTTGCGGTGCGGTCTTTATTAAAAAATTTAATCGGTTTTCCAATAAATAAGCAATTGCGGTTTGCGGTTTGATTTTTAGCGGTTTCGGTTTTTGTTGAATATTATATTGTCATTGAATATTATTTTACCTAGTGTTTCAACATTTAGTTGTACTCTTTAATTATTTAATAATATTATTTTATCCATTTATACTTTTAGAATATTATTTTATATTAAATCAAAACAAATATATTAAAATAACAAAATCATTTAAAAGCATTTAATATTAAAATAACTTGATTAATTAACTTTGAATATTTATCTAATATATTTATTAATTATTTAATTTTATTATAGTCCATATTAAATGAATATATAATAGGATATTTCTATTAAATAATACAATTATACTTTCAATTTATTATTCATCACAAACTTAAAATTATATAGTTCATATCAAACAATTTTACTAAATATGTGAAATACTATTAGTAATTTTTTCAATTATTCTTGAATAATCATAATAAAAACTACATTAAATAGAAAAAAATAGTCATTTTGGTGGTTAATTTTTTTAATACAAAATATTATTTTAAAATATATTACATAATTTTTAGATTTATTATGAAAAAATATATGAATATATTATTTTATAGAAAATAACCTACAATAAAGTTATTTAATAAAAACTATAATAATTTTAATAAATAGCAAATAAGTTTTCCAAAAAATTATATGTATTGGATGTCATTGTTAAATTAAAATAATAGTCGGGATAATTAGGTCATTTAATAAAGAAATAAGAAAATTAAATAATATTTTAATTGTATAAGGGGATAAAGTGATACAAATTGATAGTACAAGCACTACAAAAAAACTGTCACTTAGCGATAGATATTTAGCGGTAGTTATCAAAAATCGCCGCTAAATAAGTATTTATCGGCGGTTGCGCGACTGCCACAAATTAAATGGAAAAACTTAATTCGCCAAAGTTTAGTGACAGTACTTAGTGACGATTCAATTAAACTACCGCTAAAAAGATTTTTGTTGGTGGTTATTTGGGCGCAAAAACAACTTGCTTTAGTTGAATATCTTTAGAATTATTTTCTCGATTTTCTTTCTTTCCTTCTCTCGATTGCTTTAATCTTCTCCTCGAGAATCCTCGACGGGGTATTCTCGCGCTAGTCTCTCGATTTCCACGAATTACTCTCTGAAGTCTGTTTGCTCGAACCACCAAATTACCATTCTCGCTCGGAAACACGATCGAGTGTTCTCTCACGTCTATTTGAACCACAACCTTCACTAATCTCGCTTGAACCGCTGGTCTCTCACGGTTGCTTGAACCACCAGAATCAACAATCTCTCACTCGATTCCCCTATTTCGGTAAAACCTAAGTTTAATTTGTCAGATTTAAGTCATTTTTTTATTTCTATCTCGATGGTTTATTTCCACTGATGTATGTGATTTGAAATCGATCCAAACACGTGGTGGCAATAAGTACTTTATTACTTTTATTGATGATAGCACAAAGTTTTGATATGTGTATCTTCTTAAAAGTAAAGATGAAACTATAGAGAAATTTATTCTTTATAAAAACGACGTTGAGATTCAACTTAACACGAAAATTAAGGTGCTAAGAAATGATCGTGGAGGTGAATATGAATCATCATTTCTTGAATTATGTGCCGAACATGGAATTATACACAAAACAAAGGACCTTATTCACCGATCAATAAAATGGCAATGCGAACGGAAAAATCGAACACTTATAGAAATGATGAGCGTCATGTTATTAAGTTTTGGTTTACCTCTTAGAACATGTGGGAGGAAGCCATTTTAATGGCTAATTATCTTTTAAATAAAGTACCCGGAAAAGAAAAGATAAAGCCCATATGAATTGTGGATAGGAAGAAAACTTTCCTATAAATATTTACGAGTGTGGGGTGGCTTGCTAAAGTAATTGTACCTACAACAAAGAAGGAAGGTAGGACCAAGACTACGATTGCATATTTATTGGATATGCACATAACAGTAGTGCTTATCGATTTCTTGTGCATGAATCTAATATTGAAGATATACACAAGAACACGATAATTGAATCAAGGAATGCATCGTTCTTCGAAAATATTTTTCCGAACAGATCAAAAGAAGAAGCAAGCTCTTCTAAACGGATGCATGATTCAATAGAACACGAGCAAGACAATAAATAAGAAGAGGTGGAACTTAGACGCAGCAAACGAGCTAAGATAGAAAAATCATTTGGTCCAGATTTTCTAACCTACATGCTGGAAAGTGAACCTCAAAGCTACAAAGAAGCTATAAATTCTTCTGATGGACCATTATGGAAAGAGGCCATGAAAAATGAAATTGATTCCATCTTCAAAACCATACATGGGAACTAGTGGATCTTCCTGAAGGAAGTAAACCACTTTGGGATATAAATAGATTTTCGAGAAGAAAATGAAGGAAAATGAAACAATTGAAAAGTACAAGGTTAGACTTGTAATTAAAGGTTACAGACAATGAGAGAGCATTGATTACTTTGATACATATTCTCCAGTTACGAGAATAACTTCCATCAGAGTGGTACTTTGATTTGCCGCTTTATGGAATCTTGAAGTACATCAAATGGACGTAAAAACTACTTTTTCCGAATGGAGACTTAGAAGAGGAGATTTACATGGAACAACTTTGAGGGATTTTTCGCACCAGGGCAAGAAAACAAAGTGTGTAGACTAGTAAAGTCATTATATGGCTTGAAACAAGCACCGAAATAATGGCATGAGAAATTTAATAATGTAAATGAAAGAACGTGGATTTTTAAAATAAATGAATGTGATAAATGTGTCATGTTAAAGAGATCTGAAATGACTATATCATTTTATGTCTTTATGTAGATGACATGCTTATAATTGGAAATAATGATAAGATAATTAAATTCACAAAAGATATGTTGAACTCGAGGTTTGACATGAAATATATGGGCTTAGGCGATGTGATCCTTGGAATAAAGATCTCTAGAACTTCAAATGGACTTGTATTTGATCAGTCACATTATGTGGATAAAATTCTAGAGAAATTTAGTAAGGATGACATGTCATTAGCTAGAACTCCGATAGACACAAGCAAACATCTATCGAAGAATAGAGGTGAAATTTGCCTCAAGTTGAATACTCACGGGTCATAGGAAGTTTGATGTACTTAATGAGTTGTACAAGACCGGACATTGCTTATGCGGTGAAGAGCATATACACGAGTAATCCAGGGCATGACCCCTTTGGAAAGGTATAGTGGGAATACGAAGGTATTTATGATATACTCGTGATTTTGGACTGTACTATACAAGATATCTCGTTGTTATTGAAGGATATAGCGATGCTAATTGGATATCTGATATTAAAGACTCTAAGTCTACAAGTGGATTTGTTTTTCACTTTAGGAGGTGTAACAATATCATGGAAATCTTCTAAACAAACAGTTGTAGCAAGATCCACCATGGAGTCGGAGTTTATTACTCTAGACAAGTGTGGTGAAGAAATTGAATGGCTTCGGAATTTCTTAGAAGATATTCCAAGATGGCCAAAACCCGTGCCATCAATTTGTATACACTGTGATAGTAAATCTGTGATTGGCAGGGCACAGAGCAATATGTACAATTGTAAGTCTAGACACATACGTCGTAGACACAATACCATAAGACAACTTCTCTCAACTGGTGTTATCTCTATTGACTACGTGAAGTCAAATGATAATTTAGCAGATCCGTTAACCAAAGGGTTGAATCGAGAGTCAGTTGTGAAATCATTATGACGAATGGGACTGAAGCCTCTAGAAAAATGAGTTGATATAATGGAAACCCAACCTAGTTGACTGGAGATCCCAAGATCTAGGTTCAAAGGGACAACCTAGTTGTAAAAAGATTCTATGATCACTGTGGGGGAGTTATCCTTTGTCCATTCCTTAACAGTGATGCCCGTGGAGAATAGGATAAGCAATTTGGTTTTTAATGATTCTTGTGCGTCGGTAAGTTGAGCAGGGTAGTACGGGCTATCTTAAATGAGAATCACCTATGTGAGAGAAAAGTGGAGCCGCTTCGAAGAGAAATGTGTGAGGCTCAATTTTTAGAACCTCTTGCAGAACCAGGCATATGTTCAGGCCCATGAATGAACATAACTATGAGAACTGAAGTATGTTAGAAAGAATCTTGTGTGACGTATATTATCATTTACACAAAAGGCAGAACAGTTCAAGGACATCGCACCTACTAATCAACTAGTAAAGTAAATATGCTTTCACAAGGAATGTACAAAGGTAACACCTACGTACCATATGCATAGTTCAACTGTTGGAATTTATCACCAAATCTTTGTATCTTAGTAATTTTCTTCATGTGGGGGGATTGTTGGACAATTTGAATTAAATTACTAGTTTTTACCTTTTAAATAGTAAAGGCCAAATTTATTTTTGACCTTTTCAGTAGTAAAAGGCAAATATTTTATTTGATGAAAGGTCATATTTTTGCCTATAAATATGGCTTATTTTCACATTTGAAGAACACACAAAACTTACAAAATTTCTATATATCTCCTAAAACTATTGGGATTTAATTTTTTGTGATAATTTTCAGGCATAATTTTCAGTTCGCCGGAATAGGTAATCCATTTTTCGTGTTATCTTTGAGAAATAGACGTCCAGAATAGGAGACGAATCTGTTTAAGGATATGTGTTGAATACACAATTCGAGCTAATTTTTATTTTGTTTACTTTACAAATTTTGTCGATTCGGGTTTTTTTCGATCCATATAAATTATACTAGAAGAAACACTACTATTTTCCTATACCAACTGTTATAGTTACAATTTTTAGAGCGAGGTCTATCTTTCCTTATGTGAACAACATCTACAGTCACAATTTTGCAATATTGTTTTATGTAGTAACTTTTATATGCTCATACTCACTTCTTGAGGAATGTATAGAGTAGATATACTTGATAACTTTTTCTTTGTAGTAATCTCCTTCCTTAACCTGACGTTCTGGGATAATACTAATGTTCACTGCCTAAAATAGATAATAGTATATACTTTACATTGTAAATTTTTGTTTAGTTAATATTTTTAATTTACTACCCCATTGAAGTTTCTTAAGGTCTTTAAATGCATAAAGGTAGTCAGTTGTCTCGATTAAGGTGTTCAAAATAACCTGTGTATATATTTCTATATACATAGATCATACGAGACATGTTTTCTGTTCTCTGTTGTGTTACAATAATTAATGCCACAGTCTTCCTTTTCTTTTCTCTACCTTGCATTTAATTTATGTTTGGACTTTAAGTTTTGGAGAGGAGGAAAAAAGGAAAAGGGAAAAATAAAGCCTAATGATCTTTTCAACATAACCCTGAGCTATCGAGCAAGTTGAATCTTGGATTTTCTTCTGCACTTGCTCATCATCCATTTAAGAATTTGAGCTTGCATGATTTCCTTCCTTTTCTTGATAAAAGAATGTTTATAAGTTGACATTTTGCAAGCAGCCGACCGCCACCCCCGCCGTCGCACCTCATAAGCAGTCGCTCATGCCCTGCCATCGTTGTTCATAGGAGAATCCAGCGTACCATTTATGGTAATTTACTAATTGTTTTGTCAATATTCTCAGTTAGTTGCTTAAAATTTTCCTGAAAAAAAAATGCTCCAGTGGTTGATTTCTCACTAAATCTCCCAGTACCCTATCAATTGTCGTCATGTGCGTTGTTGCCTGTATTTCCTTTATTGAATTGATACAAGTTTTTTTTTTTTTTTTTTTTAACATTTGATTCTCCGAATAAGTTTGTTTCGTCCATATCTTGGCTACACATGCACCATCAATTTTTGCCACAATATTCAAATCTTTTCATGTTGCTTAACTAAAAATCACCACAATAACTCTTACATCCTTTAGCTAGATTGGCAAATTTTGTAGACTAACATACAATTGCATATCTATCTTCTTTTAGCCTCTTTCAGGTGATTTATATTCTATAGATGAACAGATGAGTTCCTTTCTCACCACTCTAAATAAATGAAAGTTTATCATATATAACACCCTAGTTCAAGCTCAGTAAATTTATGCTGAAAAATCTTCAATTTGTGTGTGTGTGTGTGAGAGTTATTTTCTGAATCTTACACCACATTACTAGTTCACAAATAAATTTATTAAATTCGTCATTATTTTTTGGAGCAGGAATGCCTTGATATTGAAAGAAGCAGAAAGCATAGGCTACACCAGTTTTTAGCTGAGTCTGAAGCCGAAATTGCTCAACTTGCTTCTGCTTTTGGAGAAGGGGTTTCTCTTCCTCGTTTCTCCCCTATACTGCTTTCTACATAAATATTTTGCTGCCAGTTTTTGCTATTGAGGGTATACCTCTATTTATGCAACTTTGTATACTTTTCTTTTTATAATATTTCGCTTGACCTTTGTGGATAATACTATGTAGTCATATATATTGAGCATCTTTCTAAGTTTGACATTTGAATGAAGATTTTTCCTTCTCCTATAAGAAAGGCTTAAGATTTTTGTCCTAAGGAGTAAGGAGAGTTGAACATTGAATTCTTCTATATATATTTATTTAATATATACAGTTTTACTTTCACTATATGTCCATCTCATTTTCTGTTTAGTATTAACATGAATGAAGATTGCAAATGTCTTTTGACTAATAAGAAGAACTATATGCCTTTAAAAAAAAAAAAAATCGGTTTCAAATCTTTTCCAATACCAGGAATATAGAGTTATATGGTAATTATCATCTTGTGATCACATATTGTCTTGCCTTATCATTTCTCATGTTGTTTCATTGTAGAAAGAAAGATTCCATGGAAGGGAAAAATCCAAGTAGACCAACAGTGGATGCATAATCTGGTAAACTATTAAATATTGATATTAAATATTATTTTTTGTGATATATGCTTGGTTTTCATCTTCAGTGGTTAGTAGATTTGTTTAATAAGTGAGTTGACCATTCAATTGATAGATATTATAGGTAGAGCTGTCAAAATACGGGTCGGGCTGAGTCGGGCCAAATAGTATGTCCCGAATCGTCAATTTGGGAGTCCAACCCAACCCATTAATGAAAAATACACTGAAAAAATTGGGCCGACCGGGCTAGCCCGTCGGGCCGGGCCACTCGGGCCAGGCTTTGAGGCCCAGTGGTTTTCGGGCCTAGGATAATGAAGCCCAACCCATTGAAATATCGGGCCAGGATGGGCCGGGCCGGAATTGACAGCTCTAATTATAGGGGGCAATCATTCAAGTTGTGGTTGCTATTTCGGCTCAACTGTCGTATAAATTGATATTTTTACCCGAAATACACATGCTAGTACATATGAGATTGTAATTAAAGAAATGGTTTTTGCAAATTATGTGTTGTACATCATCCTTATTCATTAGCTTGATTGTTGTGGCTTGCGATTAATAACATTATTCATTAGTACTCCCACTTATTTCTTCTCCCATGAAAATATTTTATATATCGCAGAAAAACACATAAAGTGTGAATGTGAAGGTGAAAAGTGTGGAGCTGCTATGACTGAAATTGAGTAGACAGATGTAGAACTGGATTTCCTGGTGCAACATTGTCATGAAAGAAGCAAATCTTGGATCAACACATAAGGCGTACTCAAAACAACTTTAGGCATTAGACTTAAGCTCGCAAAAAAATGGCTCATTTTATTTCTCGAGTTCTGTTTTCAAATTTTTCGGCTGCTAGTTTGATACAATACAGTCAACAATACGTCTCTATTTGCATCTTTCTGATAAGGGTCTTTTTATGCATGTTTTATGTGTATATTTGAGTAGAATTCGAGTTATTTTATTGTTAGTTTTGTAAATTTTTGGTTGTACATAGTTCATATTACTCCGAGGTGCTTTTATTGATGTAGATTGATCATTCGGGGCTAATTTTGGTGAATTTCGGAACATGGATTCATGTCAAAACATACGGGAGTTTAAGGATGCAAAAACACTCAAAATCCCAAGCCAAACGCGTCATTTCGGGGCCTTTTGGTCCAACACGGCGGGGTGTTGGGCAACACGGCAGCGTTCACGGAGCCAAAAACTCAAAACAATTCGTGCAAAATAGCCCCCAACACGGCCTGGCCATGTTGGGCGACATGGCCATGTCGAAAGCATGGCAGGGTGGGTTCTGCGACATGGCCATGTCGGGACTTCCTTTTGCAATTTTTCTATGAAAAACTCACCAACCAAGCTTTTTTGACCACTTTTGTACACCTTTAATACCCAATTTTGCTCCACCATGTCTCCATATTCTCTCAATTGTCATGTGGACACAATGATTCAACCAACTCAACCAATAGAAAGTGGGGTATTGTCATGTGAATATAATGATTCAACCAACTCAACCATGAATGTGCACACAATGATTCAACCAACAACCATAGAAGTGGAGCATTTGTTAGCATTATTGATGTGTTCTTTCACAAAGATGGTGCCTATAAAAGCCAAGAGTTTGAGTTTGGAAAAGATTCATGTAGTGTTCATTCATATAGAGATTCATTGTGTATTCATCATTTAATTTAATTTAGACACTTAGAAAATATTCATTGTGTTCAACATTTTAAGTGGAATTGGGATCAAGAGGTCTTGGAGGAGTAAGCTTGTAGCAACATTGGAGAAGAAGGCTTGGATCAACATCATCCATCAAGGAAGAAGTCATTGAGATTTTGAGAAAGATAAGTACATCATGTCTACGATACTTAAATCTTCTTGTGTAATTTACTCTTTTGTCAAAATAATGAGTAGCTAAACTCCTAGTGTTTGAATGTAATGAACTCTAAAATGGATTTGTGATTAAGGTTTGTATTTTTTAATAAAATTCTCATGTCTTGTGTGATTCACTTATATCATGTTTATTTCATTCGAGTTAATATTTAGGTATATTAATTTGATATCTATTCCTCATCGGGTAATCGAGAGATTTATGGTGAGAAAGAACCTATATAAGTGAAAAGAGTTGCATGCAATCCTAGATATAGGACGACATAAATCTTCTGGATTAGGGTCAAACCTAATATGGGAATTCATAAATCGTTATAATGCAATTTTGGGGGTTTTAACTAGAAAGAGATTTCAGTTAATCAACTTGAGATTAGGAGTTTTTCGCCTTGAGAAAAGGTTTAACTTAAATCGGGAATTTCTACGGTCCACATAACATGAGATTTTATTAAAAGAGGTTGTATTTTTATCTTGTTGAATCACAAAAACATTCTAGAGGGATTTACATTCAAACACATTTCTAGCTCTTGATTTCTCATTCTACAATCTACTTTTATTTGATTTATTGTAAGTTGCAATTATTTTAAATTCTCTATTTTTCATTTTCCATTTTAACAAACAAAACTATGAAAATTGCTAGATTAGATAACAAAAAGACTGTAATTATTAGTACTTACAATCCTCGTGGGAATGACACTCGGTACTCAATAATCTATACTACAAAACGATAGGTGCACTTGCCTACGGTTTTCTAGAGTAGCTTTTGAGCCATCAAGTTTTTGCGCCGTTAAAGGGGATTGTAATATTAAGAACGCTTTATTTTTGTTAATTTAATCATTTTTCTTTATTTTTTATTTTTATTTTTACCATTATCTTTCTTTTTATCTATCTTTGTAAGTCTTAGTTTATACTTATCATCTTTGTTTCTGCGGTGTATGCCTACTTGTTGCCGAATTTGGGCGCGATCTGGCCGGTAGCAACACGAGAGGAAAGTACTAACACGGACCACGAAGAGAATACTAACGAAGGTAAAGATTTTGTCATGGCGGATGAACAAAGAACTATGTATGACTATGCCAAACCATCCATGGGACTGACGTCATCTAGCATCATAAGGCCATTTATTTGCGACCAATAATTTCAAAATCAAATCGAATATCATTCAAATGGTGCAACAATTCGCAAATTTCAAATTTGCGATACATTCAAAATCAATGGGGTCTCTAATGATGCCATCCGTTTACGCCTATTCCCATTTACTCTTGGGGCGTGCTAAACAATGGCTAAATACTTTGCCAAAGGGAACGATTACAATGTGGAACATCATGGCGAAAAGTTCCTTTGAAATATTTTCCACCGCAAAATCGCACGATTGAGGAATGAAATCTCTTCATTCACTCAAGAAGATGACGAGACCTTATACGACACTTGGGAGAGATTCAAAGAATTGTTGCGGAAATGCCCACATCATGGTCTTCCTATTTGGATGCAAGTCCAAATATTTTACAATGGACTACTCTCGTCAACAAGGCAAATGATTGATGCGGCGACTGGGGGAACTTTGAACAATAAAACACGAGAAACTGCCCTAGATCGATAGAGGGAATGCCTATCAATGGCAATCCGTCAATGAGGTAAACCTAAGCGAATAAGTGGGTGTTTATAATGCGAGATGCGGTGGTTACACTATTTGCACAAGTCGAAGCTTTGACCCAAAAGATCGACGATCTAGCGGCTCCTAAACCACCACCACCACATGTTTTATCTTGTGAAACTTGCGGAGGATTGCATAATCATCGGGATTTGCCCACACACAATACCTCACGCTGAACAAGGCTAATTACGTTGGGAATCAAGCGCGAAATTACCCAAGTAATCCTTACAGAACACATATAATCCTGGGTGGCGACAACATCCTAATTTCGGTGGGGAAACCAAGGCCAACCACGACCTAATCCCAATCCCGATCTACACACGTCTCCGGATTTCACCAAATCAAGGTAAGCCTAACTTGGAAGATCTTATAACAAAGTTTGTGCAATCAACAGATACCCGATTCAGCGGTGGAAACATCCTTGAGAAATCAAGAGGCATCTATCCATAACGGAAAATCAAATAGGCCGATTGCGAAGATGATTTCGAAAGGCCACAAGGTAGTTTGCGGTTAATCTTCGAGCCAAACCCAGGGAGCACGTAAAGGTAATCACCATTAGTTTTCCACATGAGCATGATTATGCCAATGCCGCCATGCAGAAATACGTGGAGGATGACATGCCCAAAGAAAAGCTCATGAAAAAGGAGAATGCAGAATACAAGCCCAAGATCTCTTACCGGAGTCTAACCGAAGAAGATAGAAGGGAGGACAAATTTGGTAAGTACCTTGATTCTTTCAAACAATTACATGCCAATATTCCATTTGTTGACCCTCCTTCAAAGCATGTTAGGGATCTTAATGACATCATTCCTAGTGAAAATAAGCTTAATAAATTATCAAATGTGCGATTGAATGATAAATGTCCTTCCAATGAACTACCACAAAAATTTAATGATCCAGGAAGCTTTATTATCCCCTGCACAATTGATGGTTTACCTATTAGGATGGACATTCAATTAGCCGATAAATCGATTAAACATCCTAGAGGTATTGTTAAAGATGTGCTAGTTAAGATTGATAAATTCATATTCCCAGTTGATTTTATTATTCTTGACATGCATGATGATATAGAAGTTCCCTTAATTCTAGGGCGTCCCTTTTTGGCTACTGCAAGATCTCTCATTGATGTGCATGATGGAAAACTTATTTTGAGAGTAGGGAGTGAACAAGTTATCTTTAAAATACCTTTGAAAAATTCTATAGATGATACTTGTCTTCCTATAAACTTGATTGGGACAAATGATTTTTTGCCTGAAATGCCATCTAATAAACCCTTGAAAGAATGTGGTGTTCAATATGTGAAAGTTGCCACGAGAGAAATCCCTATTCGAGAATATCGTGCGAGAAAAATGGAACTGTGAAGGTAAATTGCTCGAAACTCAATTTGGGTGGCAATGTTGATCAACGACATAAAATATTTCATAAGTTCAAGGCTCGCCCGATTAAATCTTCACATATAGGTGAAATGGTCCAGCTATCTGACGTTAAAGAAGCGCTACCCGAGAGGCAACCCGATGTTTGTGTGCAATTGTTTTCATTTATTTTTATTTTTTATTTTATTTTCTTTCAAAATAATCACAAGTCCTTAGAGTCATTTTCAAATCATAAAAAAAACTCTTGAGCATCTTCTTAGTTGTCCTAATCGGGAATATTTGAGATTTCACGGTATTCGAGTTGTGTGTTGCTTAACTTTGATTAGGTATGAAGATGCCGTTGAAGGTCCGTACCAAAACAACCCAATGGTCGCTCAACACCGATTCCACTATTATAGTAAGGTTGTATTTTTCTTTTTTCCACCTCTTTTATATCATTCTAATTTCTTTGCTTTTTGAGTGTTTTGTGTGTGTTTGTCCATTTCTTTCTTTCACATTGAGGACAATGAGAATCTTAAAGTTGGAGGTGGGTACAATAACATTTTTGGAATGCTTGTGTGTTTGTTTTTAAGAGATGTGATTTTTTTTAACAAATTAAATGTTTGCTAGTCAATAACTTTGCCCAATTATACCTATATTAACTTGTTAATTTGTGTTTTCAATGTGAAGCAATTGATTGTCTAGGATAGATTGACGTGAATGCGGGATAAATTTTGACGACATTTCCAACACCATAAATACTTGATGTGTTAAGGCATATACGACGATACCTAGCGCTATGAACGTCCGAGAACTCATGATTTAGTAGTGGTTAACTAGTTGTTAAACCAAGCTTGTGAATAAATAAAAAAAGGAGAAGATGAAAAAAAAACGAAGAAAAGAACGGACCAATCGATGTTATACTCCTCTATTTGTTGTTGCTTAGTAACTAGGAGCATTCATGAGCCCCATGTTTGTCTTTACGTAAAACGGCGACACGAATATGAGTATGGGAAACCACCTAGGAGTGTTTGAACATAAATTCAAAATATAAACCTAGAGGAAGCATGTCTCGAAAGGTCCCAAAAAAAAAAGAATGAAAAAAAAGGAGAATGAATATTCCTTGATTTCTCATTCCAATAAAGTTCAAGAAGCCTGGTTATATGACTAGTAAGCTAACTACAATGATCTATTGAATTCTTGTATTTTCATGGCGTTATTGAATTGAAGTTGTTCATAACTATCGATTTGTGGAGTGATGATTTCAAGTCCGAATAATGCCCGCCGATATTCTGATCTTTCTTGTGATCGATCGCTTTACAAAACTATGTTTTTACTTAAAGGTTAATTTGGGTTGAGAAGGCCAAGAACTTGACTACTTATGTTCAATGTGTTGGGAAAAAAAAATCTTCTTCGTATGTTGTGATTTATTGAATCCCTTTTTTTATATAATATTTTGCTTGAGGACAAGCAAAGTTCAAAGTTGGAGGTGGTTTGATAAGGGTCTTTTTATGCATGTTTTATGTGTATATTTGAGTAGAATTCGAGTTATTTTATTGTTAGTTTTGTAAATTTTTGATTGTACATAGTTCATATTACTCCGAGGTGCTTTTATTGATGTAGATTGACCATTCGGGGCTAATTTTGGTGAATTTCGGACCATGGATTCATGTCAAAACATACCGGGGAGTTTAAGGATGCAAAAACGCTCAAAATCCCAAGCCAAACGCGTCATTTCGGGGCCTTTTGATCCAACACGGGCAGGGGGTGTTGGGCAACACGGCCGTGTTCCGCCGGGAGCCAAAAACTCAAAAACATTCGCGCAAAACAGCCCCCAACACGGCCTGGCCGTGTTGGGCGACATGGCCATGTCAGACAGCATGGCCACCGTGTGTTCTGCGACATGGCCATGTCATGGACTTCCTTTTGCAATTTTTCTATGAAAAACTCACCAACCAAGCTTTTTTGACCACTTTTGTACATCTTTAACACCCAATTTTGCTCCACCATGTCTCCATATTTCTCACAATTGTCATGTGGACACAATGATTCAACCAACTCAACCAATGGAAGTGGAGTATTGTCATGTGAATATAATGATTCAACCAACTCAACCATGAATGTGCACACAATGATTCAACCAACAACCATAGAAGTGGAGCATTTGTTAGCATTATTGATGTGTTCTTTCACAAAGATGGTGCCTATAAAAGCCAAGAGTTTGAGTTGGGAAAATATTCATGTAGTATTCATTCATATAGAGATTCTTTGTGTATTCATCATTCGGTTTAATTTAGACACTTAGAAAATATTCATTGTGTTCAACATTTTAAGTGGAATTGGGATCAAGAGGTCTTGGAGGAGTAAGCTTATAGCAACATTGGAGAAGAAGACTTGGATCAACATCATCCATCAAGGAAGAAGTCATTGAAATTTTGAGAAAGATAAGTACACCATGTCTACAATACTTAATTCTTCTTGTGTAATTTACTCTTTTGTCAAAATCATGAGTAGCTAAACTCCTAGTGTTTGAATGTAATGAACTCTAGAATGGATTTGTGATTAAGGTTTGTATGTTTTTAATAAAATTCTCATGTCTTGTGTGATTCACTTATATCATGTTTATTTCATTCGAGTTAATATTTAGGTATATTAATTTGATATCTATTCCTCATCAGTAATCGAGAGATTTATGGTGAGAAAGAACCTATATAAGTAAAAAGAGTTGCATGCAATCCTAGATATGGGACGACATAAATCTTCTGGATTAGGGTCAAACCTAATATGGGAATTCATAAATCGTTATAATGCAATTTTGGGGGTTTTAACTAGAAAGAGATTTGAGTTAATCAACTTGAGATTAGGAGTTTTTCGCCTTGAGAAAGGGTTTAACTTAAATCGGGAATTCCTACAGTCCACATAACATGAGATTTTATTAAAAGAGGTTGGTTTTTGCTTAAGGGCTTATGGTTGTATTTTTATCTTGTTGAATCACAAAAACATTCTAAAGGGATTTACATTCAAACACATTTCTAGCTCTTGATTTCTCATTCTACAATCTACTTTTATTTGATTTATTGTAAGTTGCAATTATTTTAAATTCTCTATTTTTCATTTTCCATTTTAACAAACAAAACTATGATAATTGCTAGATTAGATAACAAAAGATCGTAATTATTAGTACTTACAATCCTCGTGGGAATGACACTCGGTACTCAATAATCTATACTACAAAACGATAGGTGCACTTGCCTACGGTTTTCTAGAGTAGCTTTTGAGCCATCACTTTGTATTTATATACATGGTTTTGAAATCGATATATCGAGATTAGATACAAGAAATTTGACTCCAACATATTGCAAAAACCCTAAAAAAATATGCTCTCTTCTCTCTTCTCCTCTAACCCTAAAGCCGCCCAACCATGATGAGGACAAAGATTTCAGCCATCTTCTCTGGCCTTCTGATGGACGACGATCTCTTCCCCGAACTTTCCTCTGATCCCACTTCTGCTCTAATGGTGTTACAATCGAGGATATCTTATCAAACTGGTTTATTCCTATCTTCAAGGGATGTGCGGGTTCCAAAATTTTCTTCTTCTCCAAGTAACGTCATAAATGCTGATTTTCCATATCCGACTTTCGATACAAATTCTGGTGCAATTTCATCTCAATTCCCGTTACACAATTCTGAGTTGATTAGTATGACATCAAAAGCTACAATATCAACATAATCTAATGATGCACATGTTCCCATGGTTTCCAAGTCTGTTACTTTGCCTTCTTCTCCACGTGTTGAAGGTCATCCCCCAGTAATGAACCAGGCTCCAACCTTCGTTAGTGTGGTGCATGTTAACTCTCTTCCTGCTATTGAACCTATTAAAAAATGTGATTATTTCTCTATTTCGATTGATGAAAATTTATACCAGCAACGGGTTAGAGAATTTTCTTTTTCCCTCATTGGACGAGTGATGCTTGCAAAAGGGTTCAAACCCTCGCCTTTGCTCCCCCTTCATACACGTCTCACCGAGTTATGGAATCTTAAATCTGACTGGAAGTTAATTCCTTTGGGGAAGGGTTATTTTTGTATTAAATTTTCGATTTGCTTTAGACAAGCGCCGACGGCAATTACTCATTCTTCTTGGCAACTCAATCCGGGTTCCATTCATTTATCTCCATGGGCTCCGGATTTTAATCCTTATAAGATTAATACATCTGTAGCTAGTGCTTGGGTCCGCATTTTTGAACTTAGCATTGAATATTGGCACCCTAGCATCATCATGGGTATTGCCAAGGCTATTGGCACCCCTATTCATATTGATGAAAAATCGTTGAATGGTTCTCTTGGTCATCTTGTGCGGGTTCTTGTGGATATTGATCTTACCAAGCCTCTCTAGGAGTATATTATGGTTGAACGTGTGGGTCATTGTTCATTTGTTTTTTTGAGTTGTGAGAAATTACCTGAATTGTTCTCAAATTGTTATATTAAAATACTGCTGCATGTCGTCATATTTTGCCTTCTGTTCCTAAGGAGTCTCATGGTCATGACCCTCCATCGAAGAGGGGTAGATCATGTGTTCGTAAGGTGTAGAAACTTGTTCATTCATCTAAGGATAAGGGTAAGGACGTTGATAATTTGGTGGAAGAAACAGTCTTTGCATTGCATGTTGGTCCACCCTCTCGGGCTACTGCCAGTAAAAAGTGGGTGGACTATACCGAGGAAGACCAACCTAGTGCTGAGGAACAACCTCCTAATGGGAAATCTTTTGCTCTGCTTTAACCGCCAGTAGTTCAGATGGACGATGACGAATTTGTGGTCGTCAACAAAAAATCAGTTAGAAATGGTAAAAATACTAGCCCTTTATACTCTCAACAAAATATCTCTACTCGCAATCCGTTTGAGGCTCTACAGGAAAAAGATTGCAGTTCGGTTTCATTGCAGAGAATTATACTGAAATAATTACAAATGATCACACCGTACCAACGACGCAAGATAATCCGCTAGCTATTGTGGTTTATTCCAATGTTGTTGAATCGAGTTTGATTCTAAAAGAAAGTGATGAAACGGCTTCGATTTCAACTCATGATTCAACATCTCTGGCATCAAGCTATCCTCTTAATTTTGATTTCCAAATTGATGCAGACAAATTGGAAGCTTTAAAGGCCAAGATAGGTGACTCCTCAACTACTCCGCTTGTCATTCTCTCATCTGATTCCTTAGAAGCTATGAAGGCTATGGCAATTGTGGCTCGCAAATCCTGGACCGACATTCCACAGGAAACATCAGACCATCAAGAGGATAGTCGAGCACGTGCTAAAAAACAAATGACAATGCCATTCGAAATCCTCTAGGAATAGACGTCCTTCATTTAAATCGTGATTTTAAATTATTTTTGTTGATTCTTTTTTCTGCAGTTTAGCATTGTTTTCCCATTGCTACCTATCGACTTGTGATCATAACCTTTTTCTTTCTTTTTTTTTTTTTATATATTTCCATTTATTTAAAAAAATCCATGTTTTGATTTTTCAGTTTCTTTTTGTTGATTAGTTTAATGGTTAGTCTCTTACCAATAATTTATTATAGTGTAAGGGAATTGAGAAAGTAATAATAAAGCTTCCCGGGAAACTGGAGATGATATTCGTGCTTCAGCCATGATGTAAAGGGCATTCTCCTTCTTCATGTTGTCGTAATGTGATATGACTTTTGTTTTTATGTTATATTATCTTTTTTTTATAAAGAAACATGAAGTTTATAGGAGAATTTTATTAATTGTAATGTTATATTTGACTTTTATACATTTGAATGTTATTAATATATCACTTATGATTAATATTGAAAGATTGAAAGTTCATACAGGGTGATGGTTTAGTAGCTTTTGAAAAACGTATTAGTTGTGGTTTGTGATTGCCACTGCTAATAAATATATTTTTTAACAAAACGAATTTTAGCGGAGGTTCTTCAAACTGCCACTCTTAGTAAATATTTATATTTTGAAAAATATATTTAGTGGCCGTTTACAAACCACCACTATTAATAAATATTTAAAAACAATTGTAGCGGTTGTGACCGTCACTACATTATTCAGCCAATAAACTACCGGCGGTTTGCAAGTGCCGCTAAATAAACCGCTACTATATTATTAGGGAAAATTATTTTTGCAATCACGTACTATGACCATTTTTTGGGTTTGGTACCTAAACTCTTTTTTTGTTTGAATTTAGTATCTTAACTTTGTGGGGTTGTTGAATTGCAACCTCGGGCATCCGGCGGTGGAATATTCGAAAAGATGCCATCACGTGAGGCCAAAATTGTCAAATCATCTAAAGTGGTAAAAGTTATTGCACTTTGCAACCCAAACTTTACGTTATTTGTTAATTTGCAACCTCAACTTTTTACATTTGAACTTTGCCACCTCACTTCAAAATAAATAATAAAAATTATATTATTTAATATGTATTTGTATCTTTTTATTCATAAAAATGTATATTTAATAGTAAGAAATTAATATAAAATTTAAAATAAATTATGATTTTTAAATAATTATACGATAATTTTAAGTTCCATAAAATTAAAAATCAATAATAATGAATTTATAATTCTAGTATAATAAAAAATAATCATTTTATTTTTCTTGTTGAATTATGAATTCTAATTATTAATTTATTTTATAGAATTTAAAAAAAAATGGAAATTAAAATTGAAGAAAAATTAAATAATTATATGTAAATTTTTTAATAAAATTTAATATATTAGTCATAATTTTTTTATTATTTTATAATGCACTTTGAAAATTATTGTTATTATCTTTTTCGTTAAATTATGAATTCTATTAATTAAGTAACTTCATAGAATTTTAAAAAATAAAATTTTAAATAAAAAATAATAAATAAATGTACGGAAATTTTAAATTTGAAAGTTTTAAAAATATTTAATAAGAAAACATTGAACATTTTTATAATGCATTTTCAATATTAAAATCTTATTAGTATATATCTTTAATTTATTAACATAAAATAGTCATATAACTATTGAATTTTTAATAATTAACTTATCAATATATTTTCGTATTAACTACAAAAATATATATTTTGTGAATAAAAAAGATAAATATATATTTATTAATATTAATTTTTATTATTTATTTTGAAGTAAGGTGGCAAAGTTCAAATGTAAAATGTTTAGGTTGCAAATCAACAAATAATGTAAAGTTTGGGTCGCAAAGTGCAATAACTTTTATCACTTTGAATGATTTGACGATTTTGCCCTCACGTGTTGCACACACGTAATGGCATATTTTAGGAATATTCCGATGCCGGAACGCCTGAGGTTGCAATTTAACAACCCCTTAAAGTTTAGGTACTAAATACCAACAAAAAAAAGTTTAGGTACCAAACCCGCAAAATGGTCATTCTACAGGTTGCAAAAAAACAATTCCCATATTATTATTTGAAGATTGTAGTATAGTGGCACAATTTCTAGCAGTTGCAAAGAACCGCCGCAAAATCATTCGCGACACACGTATATGCGGCGGTTATGTAAGCGTTGTGAAATGCCTTAGCGGCAGTTTATAACTGCCGTGAAACAAAATAATACCGCTGCTAAGTGACAGTTTTTTTGTAGTGAAGGGTGTGAAGTGATACAATTGAAAGTATAAGAGGGTAAAATGATATTCAATGAGCATAGGGAGTAAAATGAGATTTACAAAAAAAAAAAAAAAAAGGAACCAAACCCTAAAATGAGAATGCAAAAAAAATATATCCCAGCTAAATCTAACTAGGCGCTCATGGCAAGCGACTTGCGCCTCCAACAAAGGAGTGCGCCTTTGGCGCTTTTTGTCCGCCTTGCTCAAGTGGCTGTGGGTGTTTGGCGCCTCGCCTACCGCTCCTAGTCATAGAGCCGAGCACCTTTGACTACACTGTATATGATACAAATTAGTTATATTTACTCACAGTCCTCTGTCCAGGAGATTAATGCAATCGACCACTTGGATGAAGTAGGGGTGGCCAAGTAGAACCGAAATCGGGTTCGAAACCAAAATCAAAATCGTTGATCGGAACTGGGTTCCAAATCAGAACAGAAACTGTGTAGGCAAGTTTTGATTCCGGTTCTTTGGTCTAAAAAATCATATGGAACCGGCAATTAAAAATTGTCGGTTCGAGCCGGCTGTTAAAACCGTTGGTTTCATGGTTAAAACCAACGATTTTTATTTTTTGAGTAAAAATATGATAGAAGAAATGTTAAATATTTAATATGATGTTTTATATTCGCAACTACATAAAACACATCTTAAACTAAATGTTCTAGGCGAGCCACGCAAGTTTTAATTTCTTTATATCTTAAGAGGATACATAGGCAATTTAATATTATTATTTATATTAAATTCAAAATTTAATATTATTATGAATATTAAGTCTAATTCATTTTAATCTTATATTAATTATATTAAGTCCTAAATTTAATATTATCATTAATATTAAGTCTATTTCCTTTTTTATTTTTTATTTTTTCTGTTATTGTGTAACTAAATTTGATAAGTTATTTTTAAGAAACAAATCAAAAAAGAATAAAAAATGAAACAATTTCGGTTAAAACTGGAACAGGAACCGTAGAGAAACCGGGTTCCAATTTGGGAACAGAACCATCAATTTCAATTTTGGAACCAAAACCGTGAGCCTCCGATTTTGGTTCTGGTTCCATTCCTCATTTTAGAAGAACCGGAACCATGGCCACCCCTAGGTTGAAGCACAGAAACAACCATTGCCAACTGAAATAGCCAAAGTGAGATGACTATAAAGCTGCAGAGTAATTTTTACAGTAATATTTATAGGACTAATCAAGGAAATTTGAATTTTAACAAAAATTTCTGAAAATACCAAACAAAGGTTGATGAAGTATGATTTTAGCTTCTTGAGAATAAGAAAAACTCTTGGATAGACTTAACAATGGCTCCAGAAATCTAGTTTAATTAAAACATAATATTTTTGAAAATTCAGTTGAAATAAAAATTAACATCTTTATTTTCATTTTCTTTTGCCCCTAAAATCCTAAATGCAAACATAAGTAGCTTAAATAAAAAATGTCTCCACTCCTATGTATTGCCAAGAAATACACATACAAATAGAAAGGTTAATTCGGCAAAACCAGAAAGCAACAATAATCATTCAATAGTCTATACACAAGTTTCTTGAGAGCAACAGATCGATAGATAACAAAGCTAAAATACACTTACATGTACGAAACTCCCATCAAGTGCTGACAACAAGAAAATGACTTAAATCCCTGTAAATTATTTCTGTTGACGTTATTTCTGTTGACGAGATTTCTATTGAAACATTTTATTGCTTAATCAACTTTTTGATAGGATGATCATGGAATTTCTGTTGTAATTTGGTCTTGAGAAATGGGTGTTGACCCGATTTTGACCAAATAATTAAGTGGTTTCCATTAGCGTAAAATGGAATTAAATTATTTGTAAAAATTCTACTAAGAGAGTATATGAGAATAGCATTTGGAATTTCTCAAAACCGATTCCGGGATCGAACATTTGTTTGGTAAATTTTTATTATAAATGAGAAATTAATGCTAGAAGTTAGCCACTTAATACAAATAAATAGTATGAAAAATGGGAAATGTGGGGAAGGAGAAATGCTTCATCCCACATAGGAAAAGGATGAAAAGTTTGCACACTTTATATATCCCAAGTTGGACATGGGTTTGGGCTTGGGGGCACCCAAGTTTTTAAAAGGGTGAGGACTTACATGCTTGTGGGTTTGGTTCAATGCACACGCGCGCCGCCGCCCGCCCGCCGGCTCGGCTTGGGCCCTTATTCTTTTTGGACAAAAAACCTTTAAAATAAATGTTTAATTAACTTTTGAATTAATTAAATGGATTTAATTAATTTTTGTAATTAATTAAATGGATTTCAACTGGGAAGAGGTTCGCACTCGAGTACGGGCGGACGCACATGTACGGCAGGAATGCGTCGGGTCGTGCGTCATGCCGTACATGTTGAACGGGCTAGACGACACCCTCTACAATGTCGCTGTGGATGCTTGGCATAACAACTATTTTCTGTGTCGCAACTACGTGTTGAACGGGCTAGACGACACCCTCTACAATGTCTATAGCATGTTCAAGACATCCAAGGAATTGTGGGATTCCTTGGAGAAGAAGTATAAGACGGAAGATGCCGACACAAAGAAATTTGTTGTCGGCAAATTTCTCGAGTACAAGATGGTTGACACCAAGACGGTGATCAGACAAGTTCAGGAGATTCAAATCATACTTCACGACTTATTGTCTGAAGGGTTGATCTTGAATGAATCCTTTCAAGTGGCTGCAATAATCGAAAAGTTGCCGCCATTGTGGAAGGATTTCAAAAATTACCTCAAGCACAAGCAAAAGAGATGGGGCTTGAGGATCTGATTATTCGGCTTTGGATCGAAGAAGACAACCGAAAATTAGATGTGAAATCCAGTAAGTCTGGAATGGAGGCCAAGGCCAATCTTGCTGAATCGAGCACTAGCAAGAAATGCAAGCACTCCGGGAAAGAAAAGGGAAAGGTCAAAAAGTTCAAGGGTAATTGCTACAACTGTGGCAAACCGAACCACATGGCGAAGGATTGCCGACACTCAAAAAAGGGCAATCAAGGTGGCAACCAACAAGCCAACGTGATGGAGGACAGGTCGGTTCCAATCGACATGTCGGAGCTCGATCTCACCGCCGTTGTGTTTGAAGCCAATATGGTGGATAACCCAAGGGAGTGGTGGATAGATACCGGGGCTACTCGTCACATTTGTGCCGACAAGGAGATGTTCTCCTCCTACACTCTGATAAATGGAAGGAAGCTCTTCATGGGGAATTCTTCGACTTCCAATATCATTGGGCTTGGGAAAGTGGTGCTCAAGATAACTTCCGGAAAGGAGCTTACGCTTGTAGATGTGTTGCATGTCCCGGACATCCGCAAGAATTTGGTTTCCGGTCCTTTGCTTAGTAAGGCCGGGTTTAGACTAGTGTTTGAGTCCGACAAGTTTGTAATGACCAAGGATGGTCAGTTTTTTTGTAAAGGCTACCTTGATAAGGGTCTGTTTAAGATGTCTGTAATGTCTGTTTTCCGCCAAGAGGCGAAGAATAAAAACGTTACTTCTGTTTACTTGTTGGATTGTTCTAATTTATGGCATGATAGATTAGGACACGCAAACTTCAACACAATTAAAAGGTTAGTGAATCTGGAATTAATACCTACGTTTAAAACCGATTCACAAGACAAATGCGAAATTTGTGTTGAAGCAAAATTCGCTAAAGCACCGTTTCATTCAGAACGAGAAGTACCAAACCACTCGAATTAATTCATACGGATGTGTGTGATTTAAAACTTGTGCAAACTCGAGGTGGGAAAAAGTACTTCATACGTTTATAGACGATTGCACAAGATATTGCTATGTGTATCTTTTGAAAAGCAAAGATGAAGCTTTAGTAGCTTTTAAAACTTATAAGAATGAAGTTGAAAATCAGATTAATTTGAAAATTAAGATGATTCGAAGTGATAGAGGCGGAGAGTATGTTGCTCCATTTGAAGAATTTTGCTCGGAAGTGGGTATAATTCATCAAACGACTGCACCTTACTCACCTCAATCAAATGGAGTTGCAGAACGCAAAAATCGTACTCTTAAGGAGATGATGAATGCGATGTTGTTAAGTTCTGGCTTACCCCAAAACTTGTGAGGGGAAGCCATACTTTCTGCGAACTACATTCTTAATAAGATCCCACACAAAGGTAAAAGCGAAACTCCATATGAGTTATGGAAGGGACGTAAACCGTCATATAAATACCTCAACGTGTGGGGGTGTTTGGCTAAAGTCGAAGTACCTAAACCGAAACAAGTTAGAATTGGTCCGAAGATGATCAATTGTGCTTTCATTGGATATGCTAACAATAATAGTGCATATCGCTTTTTAGTGCACAAGTCAGCTATTCCTGATATAAATGAAGGTATGATCATTGAATCAAGGAATGTTGTATTCTTCGAGAGTATCTTTCCGAACAAAGAACGGAAAGAAGAAAGTTCGAGTAAACGAACTTATGAAGCGCAAGGTTACCTCAAAGTGATGATGAAGAGGAACCAAGACGCAGTAAAAGGACAAAAGTAGCTAAGTCTTTTGGTCCTGATTTTCTAACTTATATGTTAGAAAACGAACCCCGAACTATTCAAGAAGCATTGTCTAGTCCAAAAGCTCCTCTCTGGAAAGAAGATATCAAAAATGGGATAGATTCTATCATGCAAAATCACACTTGGGAGTTGGTTGATCTCCCACCGGGTTGCAAACCTTTGGGATGTAAGTGGATCCTTAAAAGGAAGTATAAAGCGAGATGGATCTATTGACAAGTATAAAGCCCGTTTGGTAGCTAAAGGGTTTAGACAAAAGGAGGATATGACTTCTTCGATACATATTCTCCTGTCATGAGGATTACGTCCATTCATGTTCTCATCGCTATTGCGACTTTGCATAACCTTGAGATACATCAAATGGACGTTAAAACCGCTTCTTGAATAGGGAACTTGAAGAGGAGATCTATATGGAACAACCCGAGGGGTACGTTGCACTCGGTCAAGAGCGAAAGGTGTGTAAAATTGTTAAGTCACTTTATGGACTAAAACAAGCAACTAAGCAATGGCATGAAAAGTTTGACTCGACTATGAAGTCAAACGGTTTCAAGATCAACGAATGTGACAAGTGTGTCTACATTAAAGGTACTACAAATGATTAAGTCATAGTATGCCTTTATGTGGATGATATGTTGATTATGGGTAGTAGTCATGGTTTAATCATGAATACTAAGAACATGTTGAAGAAGAACTTTGACATGAAGGATATGGGATTATCTGATGTTATATTAGGGATTAAAATCTCTAGGACTTCAGATGGAATTGTCTTGTCACAGTCCCATTATGCCGAAAGCATACTTAGAAGGTTTAATGCTTTTGATAGTCCTTAAGACAACTGTAGATCTAAGTCTACACTTGGCCAAGAATAGAGGCGAACAGTTTCTCAAATTTGGAATATGCAAGGGTATTGGCGATCGATGTACTTAACAAATTGTACACGTCCAAACATTGCATATTCAGTGAGTAAACTAAGTAGATTCACAAGTAACCCAAGTACGGATCACTGGAAAGTCGTGACGAGGGTACTTAGATATTTAAAGTATAACATGAACTATGGAATACTTTATACGAGATATCCAGAAGTATTAGAAGGATACTGTGATGCCAATTGGATATCGCACAAAAAGACTCCAAGTCCACAAGTGGATTTGTTTTCACAATAGGTGGAGGAGCGGTGTCGTGGAAGTCTTCTAAGACGTGCATAGCTCGATCCACTATGGAATCCGAGTTCATTGCTTTGGATAAAGCTGGAGAAGAAGCAGAATGGCTTAAAAACTTCTTAGAGGATATTCCTTGTTGGAATAAGCCTGTGCCTGCTGTGATGATACACTGTGATAACCAATCAGCCATTGGAAGGGCACAAAGTAGTATGTATAATGGTAAGTCTAGACATATACGTCAGAGACACAATATCATTAGACAGTTGATTTCGAATGGGGTTATTTCGGTTGACTACGTGAAGTCAAAGGAAAACCTTGCAGATTCGCTTACAAAAGGCATAAATCGAGATCAACTGTATGAACTGTTAAGGGGAATGGGTTTAAAATCCACAACTTAAAGAATGTTCATAGCGGTAACCCAACCTTGTGAATTGGAGATCCCAAGACCTTGGTTCAATGGGACAACTAAGTTATGAATGTTAAGTTATGAATGTTCAGCTGAACACTTGGAAAATGTGTTAGCTCATTCTCGATACATCCAAGTGTATGTAAACTCTTGAATGTGGTGAGGTTAAGTTTAAGACTTTTAATGATTCCTATCTTGAAAGGTGGAGTATGGGCAGATACTCTTCAATAGGAGATCACCTATATAAGTGAGAAGTAATGGCCGCTTCAAAAGAAACACTTATGAATCTAAGATATGGTCCAGGGCCGAAATGAACACAACATGAGAACAACAAGTGTTAGAGTTGTTATTGTGTAAGTACTGTTGTCTTGGTTTACACGAACGGCTGAGTAGTTCAAGACACCATCACTAAGCAGCTAGTAAATCCGATAGTATTTTACTAAGGAAGGTTCAAAGCCACAAGCTACCTATCCTGATGCAATAACGATTCGCCGAGACTTTCAAGCGAATCTGCATACACACATGCATTAATTTCATTCATGTGGGGGATTGTTGGAATTTGGTCTTGAGAAATGGGTGTTGACCCGATTTTGACCAAATAATTAAGTGGTTTCCATTAGTGTAAAATAGAATTAAATTATTTGTAAAAATTCTACTAAGAGAGTAGATGAGAATAGCATTTGAAATTTCTCAAACCGATTCCGGGTGAATGAGAAATTAATGCTAGAAGTTAGCCACTTAATATAAATAAATGGTATGGAAAATGGGAAATGTGAGTAAGGAGAAATGCTCCATCCTACATAGAAAAAAAGATGAAAAGTTTGCACACTTTATGTATCCCAAGTTGGACTTATAGGTTTGGGCCCTGGGGGCACCCAAATATTTAAAGGGGTGAAGACCTACATGCTTGTGGGTTTGGTTCAAAGCACACACGCTGCGGCGCCGCCGCCGGCCGGCTTGCCTTATCTTGCCCGGTCCGGTCGAGGTCGCGGGCCGTGGGCCGGGCTTGGGCTTGGACTTGGGCTTCAAGGCCCTTATTCTTTTTGGAACAAAAACCTTTAAAAATAAATATTTAATTAACTTTTGAATTAATTAAACGGATTTAATTAATTTTTATAATTAATTAAATGGATTTCAACTGGGAAGAGGTTCGCACCCGAGCACGGGCGGACGCACGACCCGTGCGTTGGGTCGTGCGCCCTCCCGTACATGCGCGAACCAGCGCACGGGCTGGCGCACGGTCCGTGCGTCGGGTCCTGCGCGCTGGCGAACCTTCGCGCACCAACGCACGGCGGCAGTGCGGCGGCGCGTCGGTCGTGCGCCAATGAACAGTGTGTCTGTTCAAAGTGCAAATATGTCTTTTCGAGCCTAAAGGCGTGATTTTCCGTCACGGGCACTTACTTGTCTATATTAAAGAAGCCCCCGCAGATTGAAAGAAACACGAAAATCATTAGATAATAACCTATCATATTGCATTCAAGCATATTGGCATATTTCCATTCAAAAGCTTGAAAGTTTAAACTCTTGTTGTTCGTTGTTGTTAGGTTTTGCTAGTCGCTAACCGAATCTGTAAAAAGTCGTTGTATCTTAGAGACGAACTCCGGAACCGTAAGCACTCGGTATACGGGGCGTATTTCGTCTTGCGGAGACTGAATATAATTCAGGCCTCGACTTTAGCCATACCTACAAACTCCAACCATTTTCTTCCTAAACAGAAACCTAACACATATATTTACCCAACAATTTCTTAGAAGATCATATAGCACTTCATATCTGGAATTATTTTAACCAAATATTTTGCCGCCTAATTATTTGTAGCATAATTTATACAATTGTATTACTCAAATTTATTTTCTTAAAACAATTAATCTTTAAAGTACATGTTGAAACAATGTACCCGTCGTGTGATTTTTTGAATAAATATATACCTAAATTCTCATAGCTTAACACAATTGTAGGAGACAATTGTATTCATCAGCCTTGAGAAGTCTACTTCACTACTTGAAATAAGTTTTTAATATAAAAGAAAGAATTTATTTTGTTATGATGCAATAACAATAAGCAAGTACTATCACATTTAGTGACATTCAAATGATACGTTTGTAAATCATTTAACAAGCAGCGCTATATCACATTAAACATCCGAGTCGCATCTAGTTGACTTGATTGTCGAAGACCACATGTTAGGTTGAAGCTAAGCCAACCTTATACCACTCTAGACTGAATATATCTTTAGCTTGTGTGTCTTTACTCAGAAAATATCATAATTATTATTATATATACCTTTTAATACGACCCATAATACCTTTTGATACTCTGTCTTCCGACTGCGGGAATGTATACGCGTCACTTGGACCATATAGCTGCGGCACTTAATCCCGGATTCGAATTTTCCAAACCTCTCACAGGGCGTATCATACCATGTTGACTTTCCTATACATATGACTCAAAGGTTTTTTTTTTTTTTTTTAATATTGTCAAAGGTTATCAGAATAAATCACATCATGCACGTTCAAGCAATAACTCGTTCCATGATTCAAGCATTTAGGAATGGGGTTCGACAAGTGATATATTTATGGGTTTTAAAATAATAACACTCTAGGAGGTTTTATCGAAATAAACTACGAGGGAGTCAAAATAAATTTTGGGTTATGTTTTAAGGATGAAGGGCCCTTGAGTTTGGCGCTTTAAGATTTAAACCCTGAAATAAAAGGGTTTATCGTTTTGTCTTCGGTTTTGAGTAATAAATAACAGAATTTTGTTAAGATCTTTAAAAAAGTTCAACTAATATTGAAAATAGTTAAGAAATTAATTTAGAGTTACAACCTGAGGTGCCAACTTGAGTTGAATGAAAGTTGAAAAAATGGTCTACTATTTTTTACCAGGAATATACTTGTTTGCCGCTTATATTTAAAATTCATAACTTTCAGACCAAAGGTCGGATCGATATAAAACCAACTCTAATACATCCTTAATATTAATAAGATAATTGGGTTTTAAGTACTTGATAAGTGGTAAACGTGCATGTAATTAGGAGTACATTTTGATATATAATCGGCAAATTTTCATGTATAATAAGTATGTTTAGGTTGGTTTCTCTTGTTGGGCATGATACTGCGTATTTTTAGGTACTTTGGTAGGAAACAAAGCCAAATTGGAAGGATATCAGTAGCATGATTTGACTAATGTCAAGAGCTAAGAGAGGAACAAAGACGCAAAAAAATAAGGAAAACAAATGCACACGACCGGACCGTGGGTCATGACCTTCTGCCTGTGCAAAGAATGAATTACTGGTTGCAATATTTCACATGGGCAGGTCGTGCCCAAGAGCACCCGTGTGCAGGTACACTTATGTTTCACAGATTCTGGTTGCATTTCACATGACCTCGGCATGCCCATGCGCACGGGTCGTGCGAAATGTGAAGTTTGGCGAATTTTATTTCCATATCTTGAGAGGACTAAAAACGGGATCCCGAAAGGCAACTATAAAAGGGAGACTTAAGCCTAAAGTCAAAGAGAACACTTTGGAGAGAAAAAAGACGGCTAATTAAGGAGAGAACAACACGGGACTGCTATCAATCACGAAGACATGAAGGTTCGAGATTGTGAAGATGGATTTATCCACTCAATGGGGTTTAATCAGCATAATCTTGAGCTTTTTGTTTTACTCTTATTTCAATGTTTAGCTCTTCTTTTGATTTTAGGACGTGATCGAAACTGCCATGTTAATTCTGATTTGGTTGTTTCATAGTAATCGTTTCTCATTATCTATTTGTGAATTGTGGACTTGTTTCTTGTAGATTAGCTAACCAATAATTTGCATGTTTAATTTGTTAATTCATAGTTCTGGAGATGAGTTCTAACACTAGATAACGGATTCATAACATAAACGAGAGTAGACTCGGGAGGCTTACGGCATTTGTGGGGGATTTTATTTAATTCTCTATACTTTTGAGAGTTGATATTGATTGTTGAGTAGGGATGCTAGCAATTTAATATCGATCTACAGTTTGTTTGCTTCGGGAGATGGAATAAACTACGTTAGAGATTAAACCCATATATACAGGGGGAACTGGTTATTGTGAAACGCTAATTGGAAATAATCAAGTTGAGATCATAGTCCTAAGATTCTTTTGTGAATTGATTAATTCTCATGAAGTTTGATAATTTTTAAGTAATTAGATATTTTATTTTAGCAATATTAGGAGTAATTAGGAATTCGCCTTGTTTTATGAACATTTCAATATAATTGGAGTACAATATTTGATGTACTTTGTGTGCTTTGAGTCAATCTCTATAGAATACGATATTGTTTGTCATTTTCTATAAATTACACCGTACACTTAATGCTTAGTATAAAAGATTTTAGAGATCAATAATGCAAAATGTCAGGTTTTAAAAATTACAATTTGCTGATTTTATTTTCCAAGGTCAGAATCTTTTTTGACTTGAAACTTCAAAAATTCATAACTTGGTATCAGAGATCAATGACTTGATTCAAACTTTAAAGAATCACAAATGTCACCAAGTTGACAGGGTTAAAAGGGAACTATGCCAATTTTCGATTAATTGCAGTTTGGCCATATTTCAATAAAAATAATATTTTTGCCGCATCAGCAAATACTTTTTATTTCAATAAAAATTCATATATTTTCTCAATAAATTTCATATATGTATACAATTATTACTTTTTTAAACTTAAAACAATTAAGTGAATTGAATTGGGTTTAAAAATTAATATTCAAACCTAATCAAAATTTATTCATACTAATAAGAAACACGTGCGTCGCACGTGATCCATATAACTTAACTAAATCAATTACATTATTTAATATTTTTATGATGAATATTAAAATATAAAAAAGTGCTTTACAAATAAATAAACATTCATTCAATACTCAAATTATTATAATTGGAATATTTTAAAGTATTTAACATATATTTTATTTTTAGTAAGTATAAATCTGTGAGGCCCCGATTTTTCAACATATTCTACAACGATGTATAGTGACAAAATTTTGACTAAGTGTCACAATATCTATTATAGATGAGATATGATACTCAATCATTTATTTCTTCCAATGACGACTACTCTTTTCTATTTCGAGCATACCGGTTATATTTTTCCTCAAGTATTAATTCTTGATTGACTATAGACAAGTTTAGAAATATTAGACCCTCGATTATTTAGGAGTAAGTTCCAATTCTTATCCAAATATTTCACCTTATTCTATAATTCATTCCAACCAACTTCCAATTTATTATTATTAAATTTTTTTTTAAATACACATTTGGTATTTCATATCCTTAATTTTAAATTCCTAAATATTTAATTATGGATATTTATACGTTTTATTTTCCTCAAATTTTATAAAAGAAAAGAAAATAAATATTTTTCCTAAATTTTTTTTCTTTATCACTTAAAATGGAGAAAATAACTCATTATTTTTCTTCTATTACTATTTTTATTATTTGGTATCTCTCAACTAGATTTTTAAGGGGAAAAAAAAAGAAAAAAGAAAAAAAAACGGGATTGTTGGACGTCCACAATGTGGATAATCAAGACAAGGAACATTCAACTTTTATCTTTTCTATTACACCACTTTATTTAATATCCCATACTTTAACAAAAGTAAAGAAAACAACAAAAATAATTCTCCTACTTGTGCCGACTTTCGGCTATAGCAAGATTAGGGGGAATAATTTTTTTTTCTTCCTCCAACTTTCACTTTGCATTATTATTAAATACCAAAAAAAAAAAAGTATATCCCCCTACCATTTTCGGCCATATTAGATCTATGAGACACAAATTTCATTTTTTCATCCTACAACACTTAAACCTCTCTCATTCTTTCATACCTAGAAGAACAAAACACAACATTCTCTCCCCATATTCTCTAAGGACCAAATATTTCCAAGCCAAAGGTGATAAATTTTTTCTTCTTTCACCTTCATTGTTATTTTCTTGAAAATTCAAGTATACACTTTCATCCTTTAACTTTGTTGAATTCTTCCTTATTGAGGTACTCCTAGAAGAATTTTTCCATGAAGAATTAAGAGACCTATACTTGATTACAAACTTGAAGAGGAAATTCAAGACTACACACATTTAAGGTGAGAAATTGCGTTTTAGTATTTTTACTCTTGACAACTTAAGGAATTAATTTTGACTCAAGGATTTGAATTTTTAGAGCTTAGGGGATGACCTATATAAGTTCAAGTTGAAGTTAGAAGTTTGAAGAAAAATTGAGGACATTAAGGGACTGACCTTAAAGAGTTTGAGTCAAGAAGTTGGTATCAAGAAGAAGACTCAATTTTAGATCAACCCGAAAAACTACTACGAGGTGGGTGAAAAATATTTCTACAAAATGCATCATTTTTTCAACTAGTGCACAAAAATACATGCATGTGATAATATTTTATTTTATGAATTTTTGCAAGTATTTATGAGATTTATGTTTTAGTGAAATTTAGAGAAAATAAAAAGATAAGTATGATATTTTCTTGCATAAAATATTGATAAAATTGCTCATCATTATGCTTTTATTATTTATGATGCAATGAATGTTAAAATATATTTTATAAATGTTTAATATGAGTTTTTATATATCATTGGAATTCTGGACATGTTATGTATGCAAGAAAAATTGAAACTTGGGTTATTTTCGCAATTATTGTGAAATATTGGGTCAAAAGTGTAAATATGAAAAACTATGAAGGCCACCTCTGAAAATTCAAAATATTGGATCCAAGACACTTTAAATTTCATATATGAAGTGACTTGAAAGATTGGGACCCCTTCCGGGCAAGAAAATACAAAAAGGAACAAGTTTGATATCAAAATATAAGATTGTAAAACTTAAAGGACCAAAATTGTAATTTTCAAAACTTGGGCAGTCAAGGTATCTTGAAATATTGCAGATTTATTTAATATGGTATTTTGAATCTTTAGTTCAAATGCCATAACCATCCGACTTGAAACGAGCCTTTAACAACAAAAAATTGCTTTTGGGCCAAAATTGTAATTTGTGAAAATGAGGTACCTAACTTTCGAAATTTTCAAAACTGTTTTAACCACAACTTATTACTGCCCAAAGAAGTATTTTAAAATTAGAATTACCTCAAAATCCTTCCGGTTTAAGATTTACCTAATTTTAAAATATCAAGTCAAGAATCGAAATTTTGGGAAACTAGAGGGCGATTATGCAAATTTTATAAATTTTTTCTCGAGCCTCTGAAAAATATAACCCTCTGGGAATTTGGAAATTTTTGGAACTGACTTTATCATTTTCCGAGTCTGGAATTGAAACTTATTGAATTTTAAAACCCGACAAGGTAATGTTCTCCTTAGTAAAAATAATTTTATTTTTTAAAATTGCTAAATACATTGAAATTGAGATTTTCTAACTCAGTTGCCTTATAAATATTTTAAGAGATATTTCTTACTTATCTCATAAAAATATCGAGCTTGAACATAATGACCGAACCGAATATTAAAACCGGCTAGATTATCCGTCCGATAACTAGACCGCGAGTTTTGTTTTGAAATAAATACCGGATATCGTGTGACCAAGATCACTCCGTACTTGCTAACTAATTTTATAAAAATTTTCGAACGAGTAAGATAGTACTTGTAAGAGAAATTTTGACGTGAAAATTTAAATGCACGTAAAGTGGAATTAAATGAAGTGAAGTGCAAATTGAAGTGAAGTGAAATGTGAAGTGAAATGAACCGTGAAGTGAAATGATAAGTGGAAGTGAAGTTGAGAATGAAAGTGAAAAGTAAAGTGAAAATTTAAAGTGGGATAATTTGCTTCGGCTTTATCCAAATGAAGTGGGATAATTTGTCGCTTTATCCAAGTGATGTGGGATAATTTGCTTGGCTTTATCCAGTGAAGTGGGATAATTTGCTTTATCCGAGTGGGATAATTTGCTTCGGATTTATCCAATTGATGTGGGATAATTTGCTTGGCTTTATCCAAGTGAAGTGGGATAATTTGATTCGGCTTTATCCAAGTGATGTGGGATAATTTGCTTTGGCTTTATCCAAGTGAAGTGGGATAATTTGCTTCGGCTTTATCCGAGTGGGATAATTTGCCGGATTTATCCAAGTGATGTGGGATAATTTGCTTCGGCTTTATCCAAGTGAAGTGGGATAATTTGCTTCGGCTTTATCCGAGTGGGATAATTTGCTTCGGATTTATCCAATTGATGTGGGATAATTTGCTTCGGCTTTATCCAAGTGAAGTGGGATAATTTGCTTCGGATTTATCCAAGTGATGTGGGATAATTTGCTTTGGCTTTATCCAAGTGAAGTGGGATAATTTGCTTCGGCTTTATCCGAGTGGGATAATTTGCTTCAACTTTATCCAAGTGATGTGGGATAATTTGTTTGGCTTTATCCAATTGAAAGTGGAAGTAAATTTAATAAGACAATAATAATGGTTGACTAATTCGAGAATTCTAACATAATGGTTAAAGGAAATCTTTATACAAACAACGAGAAAAAGTCATATGCATTTCATGCATTGATTTCCATGAAACTTTCTTCCATGCATAAAATAAGCCACACTCGCAGACCGACACCCACCCACTGAGAATTTTTGTTCTCACCCCACCTCTTTTATCAACCGGAGGATGAAGAGTTGTATCGAGGACAATGGCGATGATGGATCTCAAGATGTAGCTTAGTTCTCGTATTTTATTATGGACTTTATTAAGACGATGGATTTTATTTCTGATGATTTAGACTTTGGACTTATTTAATGTAATAGCAGGGCGTAGGACCCTGAAGGACAATTATTATGTTGTATTTTATTTCTTTTAGATTCCGCTGCAACCATACTCTGACTTAGTTATTCCCTTATTTATAATTAGTTGGGATTTTATCGTTCTATTGACGTATGTTGGAGGATAAATAAGCCGGCATGGTAAACCGGCATAAGTTTGGTAAATTATGTCACGACTTTCATTTTGGGGCGTGATAGTTATGGTATTAGAGCTCGGCTAGTAAGAAGAAAACTTACACCGAGCTAACCCAGGATAGGACCCTTCGCCTGTAATGGGAATCACCACTATTGGATAGTTTATAACAAATAATTCCTTAATAATTGCTTCGTTAAATTAGATATTATACATCATTAATCGTTGTACCATAGCTCATAATTTTATCTACATAAGTGAGTGGATGCTAATTATTCTAATCACAGATGGCTGGTCAAAGAGGCAGAGGGAGACCACGTAACGTGGACAGGGAAAACCTTAACCCTCCACTGGAGAGAAATCCATCACCCGAACTTCCACCACCTCCCCCAGCTGCTGGGCTTGATCTGACTGCACAAGCCCTTCAACAGATCTTACTATTCATGCAGCAACAAACTAGTCAAAATCGGAACATACAGGAACCAGTGCGGGAAACACATGATCGGGTGTTGGAACGATTCTTGCATTTCGATCCACCCGTCTTCCGGGGGGAACCAGACGACGCCAAGGCTGAGGATTGGCTTGAACAAATGGAAAATATTTTTACTGCCCTACAATATACCGGGGAACAACAAGTTACCTTAGCGGTATTTCGATTGGAATCCACCGCTCGTGATTGGTGGAAATCTGTGGAGAGAAGGTGGGAACAAGACCGAACCCGAAGGACGTGGGACAATTTTATGTCAGAATTCAGGGACCAATACATTCCTCAAGTGGTCCGAGAAGCGAGACATGACGAATTTCACCGTTTGAGGCGGGGAGTATGACCGTGGCCCAAGACGAATCGGAATTTCACCGACTGTCAAAATACGCTTTGGGCTCCATAAGTACTGAGGCGGACAAATTGTATAAATTTACTCGAGGATTGAGATTAGATCTACAGAAACAACTATTGACAGTGGAAATGGATACATACTCTGCTGCAGTTAGGGCTGCCTCTCGTGTAGAAATGGGTTTGAACCGAATTGGGCAAATTCAACATAACAAGGCATCGGGATCAAAGAGGCCAATAGTCGAGAAAACAACCGGGCCACCTACAAAATTCCAAAGGGGTGGAATTGGACCGACTAACAATGAGAAACAACCTGTGCAAAGCATAACTTGCTCTCACTGCCGCAAGCTGGGACATACACCAGATCAGTGTTGGCGTAAACAAGGGAAATGCCTCAAATGTGGCAGCGATCAGCATCAACTACGTGACTGCCCAATGATTTCGACACCTGAAAACAAACCCGCACCACCCTATAAATCTGGGAATGGGCCGAATAACCGAGCAAGGGCACCAACTCGTGTATTTGCTTTGGTTGGGCAAGAAGGCCCAAATGCAACAGACGTGGTGGATGGTACGCTTTAGGTATCTGACCACTGTACTAAAATATTATTTGATCCCGGATCATATCATTCATTTGTCGCACCCTAATTTGCTCATAATTTGCATACATGCATGGAACACATGCCTATCTATTTAGAGGTGTCCGCTCCTATGGGCGCAAGCCAAATAACTGACTCCATAGATAACACATGTGAAATTAAAATTGAGAATGTGCATTTTGATGCTAATTTGATATTATTACCCATATCGGAGTATGATATTATTTTGGGAATGGATTGGCTATCTGGACATTTTGCCCAAACGGATTGTCACAACAAAACGGTTAAGCTATGTAAACTGGGGAAACCAGTAATGGAGCTATCAGGAAGGGCACGAGTCTCGATGGCCCCAATTATTTCGGCCATCAAGGCTAGAAAAGCAATCACTAATGGAGCACATGGGTATTTAGCGTTTATAATTAACAAACCTAAGGATGAAACCTAAATTCACGAGGTGCCCATAGTGTCAGAATACTTAAACGTGTTTTCTCAAGAACTCACAACTATCCCTCCCGATAGGAAAGTTTAGTTCGCCATCGAAATCTTTCCGGGGGACCGCATCAATAGCAAGAACACCCTATAGGATGGCCCATGTGGAATTGCAAGAATTGAAAGCTCAGTTACAGAAACTGATGGAAGTAGGCTTTATCAGTCCAAATACGTCACCATGGGAAGCCCAGTGCTTTTGTAAAAAAAAAAAAAAAATGGAACACAAAGGTTGTGCATAGACTATCGTGGCCTTAACAATGTGACCATCAAGAATAAGTATCCCCTTCCGAGGATCGATGAACTATTCGACCAACTCCAAGGAGCCACAGTGTATTCAAAATTTGATTTGCAACAAGGATACTATCAGTTGAAGATTAAGAAGGAAGACATCCCTAAGATAGCATTCCAAACTAGGTATGGACTCTACGAGTTTGTAGTAATGCCGTTTGGACTAACAAATGCTCCCGCAGTATTTATGGACCTGATGCACCGAGTCTTTTGACCTATTACTTAGATAAATTTGTAATGATTTTCATTGATGACATAATAGTACACTCCAAGTCGAGGGAGCATCATGAACATCATTTGATAATGGTGCTGGAAGCACTACGAGAGCACAAATTATATGCCAAGTTTAACAAATGCGAGTCGCTTAACGAAGTTACCTTTCTAGGACACATAAGGTCTGGGGATGAAGATGTCATGTGGGAAATGGAAGAAGAGATGCTAAGACAATACCCAGAACTATTTTAGGAGGGATTTGGGGACCAAATTCTTTTAAGGAGAGGAGAATGTGAGGCCCCGATTTTTCAACATATTCTACAACGATGTATAGTGACAAAATTTTGGCTAAGTGTCACAATATCTATTATAGATGAGATATGATACTCAATCATTTATTTCTTCCAATGACGACTACTACTCTTTTCTATTTCGAGCATCTAGGTTATATTTTTCCTCAAGTATTAATTCTTGATCGACTATAGACAACTTTAAAAATATTGGACCCTCGATTATTTAGGAGTGAGTTCCAATTCTTATCCAAATATTTCACCTTATTCTATAATTCATTCCAACCAACTTCCAATTTATTATTATTAATATTTTTTTAAATACACATTTGGTATTTCACATCCTTAATTTTAAATTCCTAAATATTTAATTATGGATATTTATACATTTTATTTTCCTCAAATTTTATAAAAGAAAAGAAAATAAATATTTTTCCTAAATTTTTTTTCTTTATCACTTAAAATGGAGAAAATAACTCATTTTTTTCTTCTATTACTATTTTTATTATTTAGTATCTCTCAACTAGATTTTTAAGGGAAAAAAAAGAAAAAAAAAAGAAAAAAAAGGGGATTGTTGGACGTCCACAATGTGGATAATCAAGACAAGGAACATTCAACTTTTATCATTTCTATTACACCACTTTATTTAATATCTCATACTTTAACAAAAGTAAAGAAAACAACAAAAATAATTCTCCTACTTGTGCCAACTTTCGGCTATAGCAAGATTAGGGGGAATAATTTTTTTTTCTTCCTCCAACTTTCACTTTGCATTATTATTAAATACCAAAAAAAAAAAGTATATCCTCCTACCATTTTCGGCCATATTAGATCTATGAGACACAAATTTCATTTTTTTCATCCTACAACACTTAAACCTCTCTCATTCTTTCATACCTAGAAGAACAAAACACAACATTCTCTCCCCATATTCTCTAAGGACCAAAAATTTCCAAGCCAAAGGTGAGAAACTTTTTCTTCTTTCACCTTCATTGTTATTTTCTTGAAAATTCAAGTATACACTTTCATCCTTTAACTTTGTTGAATTCTTCCTTATTGAGGTACTCCTAGAAGAATTTTTCCATGAAGAATTAAGAGACCTATACTTGATTACAAGCTTGAAGAGGAAATTCAAGACTACACACATTTAAGGTGAGAAATTGCGGTTTTAGTATTTTTACTCTTGACAACTTAAGGAATTAATTTTGACTCAAGGATTTGAATTTTTAGAGCTTAGGGGATGACCTATATAAGTTCAAGTTGAAGTTAGAAGCTTGAAGAAAAAATTGAGGACATTAAGGGACTGACCTTAAAGAGTTTGAGTCAAGAAGTTGGTATCAAGAAGAAGACTCAATTTTAGATCAACCCGAAAAACTACTACGAGGTGGGTGAAAAATATTTCTACAAAATGCATCATTTTTTCAACTAGTGCACAAAAATACATGCTCATGTGATAATATTTTATTTTATGAATTTTTGCAAGTATTTATGAGATTTATGTTTTAGTGAAATTTAGAGAAAATAAAAAGATGAGTATGATATTTTCTTGCATAAAATATTGATAAAATTGCTCATCATTATGATTTTATTATTTATGATGCTATGAATGTTAAAATATATTTTAGAAATGTTTAATATGAGTTTTTATATATCATTGGAATTCTGGACTTGTTATGTATGCAAGAAAAATTGAAACTTGGGTTATTCTCGCAATTATTGTGAAATATTGGGTCAAAAGTGTAAATATGAAAACTATGAAGGCCACCTCTGAAAATTCAAAATATTGGACCCAAGACACTTTAAATTTCATATATGAAGTGACTTGAAAGATTGGGACCCCTTAGGCCAGAAAATACAAAAAGGAACAAGTTTGATATCAAAATATAAGATTGTAAAACTTAAAGGACCAAAATTGTAATTTTCAAAACTTGGGCAGTCAAGATATCTTGAAATATTGCAGATTTATTTAATATGGTATTTTGAATCTCTAGTTCAAATTTCATAACCATCCGACTTGAAACGAGCCTTTAACAACAACAAAAAATTGCTTTTGGGCCAAAATTGTAATTTGTGAAAATGAGGTACCTAACTTTCGAAATTTTCAAAACTGTTTTAACCACAACTTATTACTGCCCAAAGAAGTATTTTAAAATTAGAATTACCTCAAAATCCTTCCCGGTTTAAGATTTACCTAATTTTAAAATATCAAGTCAAAAATCGAAATTTTGGGAAACTAGAGGGCGATTATGCAAATTTTATAAAATCTTTCTCGAGCCTCTGAAAAATATAACCCTCTGGGAATTTGGAAATTTTTGGAACTGACTTTATCATTTTCCGAGTCCGAATTGAAACTTATTGAATTTTAAAACCCGACAAGGGAATGTTCTCCTTAGTAAAAATAATTTTATTTTTTTAAAATTGCTAAATACATTAAAATTGAGATTTTCTAACTCAGTTGCCTTATAAATATTTTAAGAGATATTTTTAACTTATCTAATAAAAATATCGAGCTTGAACATAATGACCGGACCGAATATTAAAACCGGCTAGATTATCCGTCCGATAACTAGACCGCGAGTTTTGTTTTGAAATAAATACCGGATATCGTGTGACCAAGATCACTCCGGACTTGCTAACTGATTTTATAAAAATTTTCGAACGAGTAAGATAGTACTTGTAAGAGAAATTTTGACGTGAAAATTTAAATGCACGTAAAGTGGAATTAAATGAAGTGAAGTGCAAATTGAAGTGAAATGTGAAGTGAAATGAACCGTGAAGTGAAATGATAAGTGGAAGTGAAGTTGAGAATGAAAGTGAAAAGTAAAGTGAAAATTTAAAGTGGGATAATTTGCTTCGGCTTTATCCAAATGAAGTGGGATAATTTGCTTCGGCTTTATCCAAGTGAAGTGGGATAATTTGCTTCGGCTTTATCCGAGTGGGATAATTTGCTTCGGCTTTATCCAAGTGATGTGGGATAATTTGCTTCGGCTTTATCCAAGTGAAGTGGGATAATTTGCTTCGGCTTTATCCAAGTGATGTGAGATAATTTGCTTTGGCTTTATCCAAGTGAAGTGGGATAATTTGCTTTGGCTTTATCCAAGTGATATGGGATAATTTGCTTCGGCTTTATCCAATTGAAAGTGGAAGTAAATTTAATAAGACAATAATAATGGTTGACTAATTCTGACAATTCTAACATAATGGTTAAAGGAAATCTTTATACAAACAACGAGACAAAGTCATATGCATTTCATGCATTGATTTCCATGAAACTTTCTTCCGTGCATAAAATAAGCCACACTCGCACACCGACACCCACCCACTGAGAATTTTTGTTCTCACCCCACCTCTTTTATCAACCATAGGATGAAGAGCGGTATCAGGACAATGGCGACGATGGATCTCAAGACGTAGCTTAGTTCTGTATTTTATTATGGACTTTATTAAGACGATGGATTTTATTTCTGATGATTTAGACTTTGGACTTATTTAATGTAATAGCAGGGCGTAGGACCCTGAAAAACAATTATTATGTTGTATTTTATTTCTTTTAGATTTACGCAACCATACTCGACTTAGTTATTCCCTTATTTATAATTAGTTGGGATTTTATCGTTCTATTGACGTATGTTGGAGGATAAATAAGCCGGCATGGTAAACCGGCATAAATTTGGTAAATTATGTCACGGCTTTCGTTTTAGGCGTGACAAAATCAATAATGAATGGTCAATAAATTATTTCTAAGAATCAATTTCCAAAAAGATTCGACAAGGTTCCAACAAACAAACAATCCTAAGCCTTTGCTAGCTTTCCGCGCATAATTGTACATCTGAAGAAGAGGGAATAGGGTAAGGTTCCTCTTCTATGGATTTTCTCTACCTACGGATATCAAAGGTTCGTCACATGAATGAATGGGAGCGGACGCCCAAGAAGATAGAGAGTCCCACATACGAGAAAATTCAATAGAAATTTAAATTTAATATTACAAGAAAAGTAAGTTCTTATATGATATGAGTGTACAATCATCTTAATTCTAGTACATTTTTTCTTAATTGATTTTGAATTCTTTTAGCATTGATTATATGTTTAAAGATTGAAAAACCAACTATCACAATAATGGAAAAATAAAATTAATTAAAATCAAGCATAACATCAAATGTTATTGTAATTTCTATTTAAATTCAAATTCCACTTAAATGTTAATTTTATCCTTATACATCTTATGTTTACTTTTTTGATTCTTTGATCGCTTCTTTGATTAAAGAAATATATGAATAGGGGTGGCCACGGTTCCGGAACCGTTAATACCAGTTTCAAAACCGCCAATACCGATTTCAAAACCACCAGTTCCAGTTCCTCCGAAATGAGAAACCAGAACCGTTGACTCATGGTTCGGTTCTAAAACAGAACCGACAATTTCAGTTCCAAAACGGAACTCGATTCCTCCTCAATTTTGATTTCGGTTTAACCAAAACTATTTTTTTGATAATATTTGAAAAACCTTTAAAAATAATTTATCAATTTTAGTTAAAAAATTAGAGAAAAGAAAAAATAGAATAGGAATTAGATTTAATATTCATAATAATATTAAGTTTGGACTTCATATTGATAATAATCTTAAGTTGATTACGTATCTTTTTATTGTATAGAAGAACCAAAGCCCACGTGGCTCGCTTACAACATTGCGTTTAAGACATGTCTCATGCTGTTGTGAATATAAAATATATATCATACTAAATATTTAACATTTTTTCTAGTATATTTTACTCAAAAAAATAAAAAACATCGATTTTTTTACCTTAAAATCGACGGTTTTAACCGGTGGTTCCAACCCCATTCCACCGCTGGTTCTGGAACTGGGTTTCGGTTCCCGTAACTATTGACTATGATTGTAGTTTTAGTTTGGAACTTGATTTCGGTTCTATTGGCCACTCATATGTATGAGAACAATTTACAATATAAAGACTATTTAGAATGTCATATTTAAACATAATAAATCTTAACTAAATATATATATTAAAATTAATCTATTACTGTCATCAAGAGTCAACTTTTAAATAACACTATAAAAATGTGATAAGTCGAAATCTAAGATTAGAAACACTATTATTTAATAATGAAATACAATATCACTAATAAATAATAGTATCATTATATATTTATAAAATTAAATCTATGATATTAATTTTTTTCGAATGGTATTTTGATCTTTTTGAAAATTTCAAGTTGTTTATTAAAATGACCTAGAAATTACAATTACATAAAATTTTAGAAAGATATATTATATTATTAGAGATTGCAATCGTAAATGAATTTGGCTCTTTCAGGTTATTAGAAAATTCCGTAGCTGTAAATGTTTCATGTGAACCATATAGGTATAAGATTATAATTATTCTTAATATACTAAAATTAATCTAATTGTTATGTTTTTGAAGAGACTATACAATTTCAAATTGATCTCATTATTTTTTAAATAATATTATTTCTTATAAAATAAAATTACTAATACATTTCCAAAAGGTTAACACATGTACTAAACAAAAGATTTAAAGTGATTTAATCTTTATTTTAATTTTCAATTGAGTTTTTGTTCAAATAAGAAATGTATCCCAAAAAATTATTTTTGAATTCTCATCTCGTTAATTTCACATATAGCCATTATTTTTGTTAATATATTTTATATTAATTTTCACTTTATATTATTGTGTTTATTTAATTTTCCATTAATGTCATATTAGTATTTGGATTAATATATAACTTAGGGGAAATTATTTTTTGCGACATGTATTATGCCCATTCTACGGGTTTGGTACTTAAATTTTTTATGATGGAATTTAGTTCCTAAAATTCGCAAAATTGCTAAATTGCAACTTCAGGCATCCCGGCGGTGGAATATTACAAGAAGATGCCAAAACGTGAGGGTAAAATTGTCAATTCATCTAAAGTGATAAAAGTTATTGTACTTTGCAACCTAAACTTTATATTATTTGTTAGATTGCAACCTACACTTTTTTCATTTTCAACTTTGCCACCACACTCCAAAATAAATAATAAAAATTATATTAATAAATATGTACTTATCTCTTTTTATTTACAAAATATATGTTTTAATAGTAATAATTAATATAAAAAATACGTATTAATAAGTCAATTTATTAAAATTAATTATGAATTTTTAGATAATTATACAATAATTTTAAGTTTCATGAAATTAAAAATCAAAATAATGAATTTATAATTCTTGTATTATAAAAAATATTCATTTTATTTTTCTTGTTGAATAATGGATTTTAAGGATTAATTTATTTTATAAACTTTTAAGAAAGATAAAGTAGAGATTAAAAGGGGAGAAAAAATAAATAATTATATGTAAGTTTTATATTTAATAAAATTTAAAATAGATAATAATAATTTTTCAACATATTAATGCATTAATTATTAACAAAGAACGCAAATTAACAAATAACGTATTTTACATATATATATGTTTATTAATATATAGGATTTGGTTCAAATGAGACCACCCTCCCTAGGTGAGACAGTGTGGACTCATCTTACCCATTGATCTTAAAAAATGAAGGGATGTGATTAATTCAGTTTTTCTAATTATTTCTTAATTTTTGCTGATTTTAAGGGCAAGATTGTAATTTTGTAATTCAAATTAGTGGTCCTCGGATTTTATGGGTGAAATTGACACTCAGGATTTTGTGGCGGATTTTAAGGAACTTTTTTTTTTCCAAATTTTTTTATTTTAAAGATAGTTAGGGTTCTTTTTTTCGCATAATTAGACATCAAATAATGCATATTTAGTTATTTTGTTGGCTTTCGCTTTTACGAAAACAAGACATAATTGAATATAACGTCTTTGCATATGTAGTTATACTACACATCGCATAAATAGGTTCAATATAATGTATATTTAGTTATGAAAATGAGATGTTGCTTTTGGAAATTATAAAAATGGGATGTTACATAATGTACTGCATATTTAGTTATTCCACAATGCATAGATAGTTTATAGATAATACATAGTTAGTTGATTTTGTTGCATAGTTTATGACGTTTTGCATAGTTGGATATACTGTACTACATATTAGTTTTTTTACGCTACATAGATAGTTTTCAGATAATGCATATTTAGTTGACTTTTGTTGCATATTTAGTTTTCGAACTCACTGTTCGTTATTTCTCTGTAATATTGCACCGATTTTTTTTTTCTCTGTAATTTCATGAACTGTAATTTTCGAGTTCTTCACAATTTTCTTTATTTACGTTAATGGAGGAGAGAGAGAGAGAGAGAGAGAGAGAGAGAGATTTGATTCCATTTTTGTAACTAACTTGTTATGTTATTTTACCCTACTATCCTTATATTGATTAAATTAATATTTTAATATATTTTTTATCCATTAAATCATACCCATTGATTAATAGTGGGGGATGGTTGAGATTAGTCCATTGTGTCTCACCTAGAGACATGGTCTCACTTGATCCTCCCCTTAATATATATATATATATGAAAATATTATACATGAGTGAAACTACAAATGGGTTCATGTAGTGGGCATTGAGCGTAAAATCAAACCCTACCCATATGTTAATGGATATTAACTTTCCATGCATACTGGTCCCAAACCTGAATAGAACTATACATACCCATCGCACTAGGGTCTGGATGGGTAAATACCCCCGTCCACCCATCATATTGCCATTCATATGTGGAATAATGCTAAACTAAAATAACTATCACTAATTGCCAACATGGACGTTTGAATTAAATCTTTGCTATCAACCATTAGGTAGGATCTTTCTTTAAAAACCTGCTAATCATTTTTTTGACAACCTAGCTTGAGTTAAGCTCGTTGAATACGTAGACGATCTTTTTAGAAGTCGAGCTAAGCTCATTGATGCTTAAATAAGCCTTTTACGAGCTGAGCTCTATGCTCATTGACACACTAAACGATCTTTTTATGAGCGGATCACAAACTGTTCATGAACTAAATAATTTTTAAATAAGCCGAGGTCGAACTCCATTATGAAAGATCGTATCGAACTGTAGAAATATGATTGAAAATCAATTGATACATGGGTTAGAACTTGAATTGATAAATTGGGCTTCCAAGAATAAAAAGATAAGTTGGTCATATTCATGGGCCTAATTAAGTAACTAATCTAAATATCCTAGTGGTTAATAATGAACTCATTATCAAATTAGTTCTTAATTTAGATATAAGATACTACTTAATAAAAATCCCCTAAATGCTAACAGCCTCAATAATCATTCAAATCAGATTTTTACTAAGAGGAGGTCTCATGTGAGACCGTATCATGGATCTAAGTTCATGAGACGGATCCTAAACACATACAAAAATATAGATTCTTTTCATGGGTATGAGTTTGGGTCGAAATTCTATTTACATATAGGATCCGTCTCATAGATTATATCCATGAGACCGTCTCACACAAGTTTTTGTGTTTTACTAATAATCCATTCTAACTAATCTTGTCTAAGAATTAGGCTAAATTTTCAGAAATAATAATAACTAAATAATATAATGATAAACAAATAACTATTTAATCTTCTAAATTCCAAAATCCATAGTTCATCATCACTAAGCTAATTTAATTATTTAAATCCCACTAAAATTCACCAAGCAATATTAAATAAAATTATTTATATCAATTATTAAAACAACTAAAATTATATACTAATACTAAACTCGAATAGATATAGATAATTAAAACTCAAATATTTATTACACCTCTATTTATATAATCGTCCGAATCTGGGGTCTCACACATTGGGCCCAAAAAGTTAGGCCGACTAGATGGAATTTCGACCCGACACCAATCATTTTTTTTTCTTTGACCAGTGGGCCAGCCCCAACCAATCATATGGTAACTCTACTTATTATTAGGTTAGCCCGTGCATCTCACGGAGTCCTCATCTAGTTTTCATAAACTTCACACATATTGGAACTAGATTTATATAGTTAGGCTCATCTTTTTAATTAATTAAATTAAATGAACTAGTTTGCTTAATCCATCTTATAAATTAATTTAAAACTCAATTATTTATTTATTCCTTTTAATTGGCTAAGTAAATGAAACATTTAGATATAATAATAATTACTAACCCAATTAACTAATTATATCAATGTAATATTTATTAAATGCCAGCGTGGACATCATGTGCATTATATGTATCCAAATTCACGTCAACATATTTCCTATAAAATTAAATCTGCTAATCTTATTGGTTAGACACTAGTTATATCATCGTTTAATTATCACTCAAGAAAACATTCATAATCTAACCCATAAATACTCAAACATCGATAACCCTTATCATATAATACATAAAAGACAAAAACTCCTGTCAGACGGTCTAACGGGCCAAAATTTGTTAGACGGATCTGAAAACCAACCCGGTAACATTAGGCAGTGTCATAGAATCATTATGACCCTAAAATGTATTAGTTTTTCATATAAAAAGTATTAGAGGTCCATCGAAAAAGTATTAGTAGTTTCTTAAATAATTTATTTAGTTGTCCTCACGAAAAGTATTAATTTTTTCCCGTCAAAAGTATTAGTAATCCTCTTAAAACATATTTAAAGTCACTTGAAAAGTATTAGGTTTTTCTGCAATTAAATATATTTTAGTAATTCCCTTGAAATGTATTAGTTTTCTCATAAAAAGTATTAGTAGTTTCCCATAAAAGTATTAATAGTCCCCGTGAAAAATATTTAGTAGTCCATCCGAAAAATATTAGTTTCTCCCTGAAAAGTATTAGTAATACCCTTAGGAAAAAAGTATTATTAGTCCCTCTAAAAATATTAGTAGTCCACGAAAAATATTATGTCCCACCAAAAAACTAGCAACGATTTTTTGTTTTTGGCAAATGAAAATGTATTGACTAAGATCACTCAACCCATCTTTGAAAACACTTGTGCAGAAAACAACAAATATGTACAATCCTAATATTTCCGCCATTGTTTCTCAATTTTTTTTTCCTTTTTTTATATCGATTTTCCCCATAATTTCACAAATACATTCCATATATAATACGATTAGTAATCATACAATTCTCTTGAGATAGATCGTAGATCTATAAAGACACTGCACTAACTCAATATGTATTAATGTTTCTACTAAAATTTTGAACTGGAATGCGATGCTTAACTGTTCTAGATGTTTATTTTTCACTTGTATCTCTTTGAGAATGTGTTGTGTGTGCAAATGTTTTTGGAACTAACCAGTCCTGAAATCTCGCATTCATTATAATTTATCCCTTCATCCATTAATAGGTGGGATAAGGCATAGAGACACATATGGAGGATGTCAAGAGACACAGGGTTTTTATTGGTTGGGTATGTATCAGATTGATTTTTGAGGATTTGTCTAACGGATTAGATCCGTCAGACGGTCTGACAGGAGACCATCCCTACATAAAATTGTTTGAATAAACCCTAAAACCTTTCCTAAATAAACTTCTCGATGATACGTATATTCTTAATTTCAACATTTATTATTCTCTCTGAATTCCATAATGATGGATGAGGTTATCTCAATTTTAGAAAAAGGGGTTATTTAGAAATTGGAAGTTAGAAGAGGGATTATTTTTCTTTGTAGGATGAGGAGGTTATTTATGCTAAGAAATGTAAGAGAGTTTTTTGTGGAGAAATATTTGCTTGTATTGATTCTTCTCAAATTTAGTTTGTTACAAAATGATCAAGACACCATATTTATACTAGGACAACTTCCTAACCAATGGCTAGGATTTATTTGATCTAATGGCTATAATTCATCACTAGAATCATCCTTCAAAATATCTACCTCACTAGAACATTCTACAAGCTTTTCTCCAAATAATATTTAAGATATTTTCTCAAGACATGTACATTTCTAAATAAATTCTAGAACTTGGGATATTTGGGCTTGGACTCTTATTTTATCTTTTAATTCAAAATATATTTTCAAGCCCAATATTAATTAGACCCGAATCAAGTTTATTGATTGACTTGTATTTTGCATGTATTTTTGGCTTAATATTGGCTAGAATGTGTTGATATGCATGCCTAATATGAGTAAATGGGGTTTTATTCCTGTTTTGTGGAAAAGGATTACGCGTTGCTCGTTTTGTAGGAATTTATCTATAATTGTAGCAGTTTGGCAACAATTCGGAGCATTGCAACCGCCAATACTTGATGTAAAAGATGAAGTTTGGAGTCGAATCGCGAAGAAGTCGGATGAACCAGCATTTAAAAATGGAAGAAAATAGTCAAGTGCTTGATGTTACAGGTGAGCACGGGCAGGACGTGCTCCCCTAGCACAGCCCGTGCTCATGCCATACCTGAAGACCCAGAGTTCGACCTATAGCACGGGCAGCCCGTGCCATATGGGCACGCCCGTGCTCTCTTCAGAAAGTTGGACGATCCGCACGGCACCCAGCACGGGCTGGGCGTGCCAAAGGGGCACGACCATGCTCCTCTACGGGAAAAACAGAGGTTCATTCGTTTTCAACTAGGTTTCGACCCGAACAAAGTACAAATAGACTCGGGGTGGCCACAAACAAGGACACACTGATTTTGCCCTAGAAACCAGAGAAAAGAGCAGTTTTCCACCGGAAACTTCGAGAGATCGATCAAGACCGCAACCACACCTTCGATGATTGAAGATAGATCGAGAGATCGTCATCATCCCCGAGTCACTCATTCCATCGTATCGTTATTCCAATCAGTTAGATTTTGATTATGAATAATTTGTCTATGAATTGTTTATCTTCAATGTCCGGCTAAACATCTTGTGATTCCGGGTTTGGGAGTAGGTTAATAAACACTTTTATTTGATGATTAAGGATAATTGAAGTTAATGTTTTTCTCTATTCAAGTACTTTGCTTTAATTCTTGTTTTATCAAAAGGCCTTTGATCTAAACTTGTTTGATGTATTGATTCATAATTCTAACCGATGAGTTTCAATACTAGATCTTGAGTACTTGACACAAATAGATTGTATGATTGAGAAGTCTGTGAATATGTGTGAGATCTTATAATCTTTTGAACTTTTGGGAGTTGGATATCTCATATTGAGTAGAGATGCTAACATAGATATTTCAATCAACGCTTTTACATACATCTCGAGAGAGAGGGTAAATTACTTTGGTGATTGGTCTATAGAGAAGAATACATTTAACCTTGGTTTGATTAATTTGAGAATAAAAGTGGGATATTAACTGAAACCATAACCCAAGAATCCATCCATCCATACTTGATCTTTTAATCGCTCTTTGCTTTGTTATTTTAGGATTAAATTCTCGCTTTAGTAGTAATAAAACCAATCTTTCAAATTTCGATAGTTTAGATAAAAATAGGACTATTATAATCCAATACTTGGTACATTAATTTATTAATCCCTGTGGATTCGACCTTGCAAACTCTATTCTATAAACTGATCCGTACACTTGCGGTGAAGCATAAAAAAAATAGGCGAACATTTATAATCCAACACCCTCCTTAAACTTAATTTCTCATTCCGGGAAACTTGTAAGTCCGGTGAAGTCTTCATGCTTGAGTGGGTTTGGTGAAGATATCCGCAATATGATCTTGAGACTTCACATACTCCACTTGCACGCCCTTTCTTGATATGCATTCTCGTATGTAGTGGTAGTGAGTGTCAATGTGCTTGCTTCGATCATGAAATACTGGGTTCTTTGCCAATGCCATAGCCGACTTGTTGTCGACACAAATTTTTGTTGGCTTTTCTTGTAGCCATCCCAATTCCTTCAACAAATTTCTCGGCCCAAATTGCATGCGGAGACACAAGAAGTAGCACCTACATATTTGGCTTCACAGGTTGAGAGAGTGACTATCGGTTGCTTCTTTGACATCCAAATGAATGCGGTATCTCCCATGAAGAACACAAAACCCAAAGTACTTTTATGATCATCCACATTTCTCGACCAATCGGTATCACTATAACCAATAAGTTTATAATCATTAGTTATTTAATAAAATAAGCCGAAATTGATCGTACCTTTGAGATAGCGGATAATTCTTTTTGCAGCCTTCATGTGAGTAGTGGTTGGATTTTCCATATAGCGACTTATAAGACCAGTGGCATAGAAAATGTCAGGTTTTGTTCACGTCAAATACCGCAAACTTCCAACCAAGCTCTTGTATAGTGTCGGATCCATTTTTTCTTCTCCATCATACTTTGATAACTTGATTCCACACTCCACTGGTGTGTTAATCAGCTTGAAGTTATCTATCTTGAACTTCTTGAGAATCTCCTTCGCGTAGCCTTCTTGCGAGATGAAAATCCCATCTTCTTGTCGTTTAACTTTGACGCCGAGGTAATACGCCATAAGTTTGATGCCAGTCATCTCAAATTCTCCGGTCATTGCTTTCTTGAACTCTTCAAACATGTCTGGATTATCCCCTGTGAAGATCGAGTCGTCCACATATAAACACACGATCAAGACGTCATTTTTTTGACTTTGACATAAAGTGCATGTTCGTGTGGGCACTTAGTGAAACCATTCTCTTGCAAGTATTTATCAATCATATTATTCCATGCCCTTGGTGCTTACTTTAATCCGTATAGAGCCTTCTTCAGCTTCAAGACTTTATCTTCTGCATTCTTCACCACATAGCCCTTTGGTCGCTCAATGTAGACTTCCCCTCGAGGACTCCATTTAAGAAAGTGACTTTACATCCATTTGGTGAATCTTCCATTGTTTTGAGTGCTAAAGAAATGATAAGTCTTATTGTTTCCAAGCGACCAATCGGAGCAAACACCTCGTCATAGTCGATTCCAACTCTTTGACTATAACCTTTTGCGACTAGCCTTGCTTTATATCTTTCAATTTCTCCTTTTGCATTCTTCTTTGCTTTATAGACCCACTCGACGCTAATAGCCTTATGTCCATTTGGAAGTGAGGTAAGCTCCCATGTGTCGTTCTTCGTGATTGCTCGTATCTCCTCATCCATAGCATCTCTCCATCTTTTATTTTGGACTCTCTTCAAAAGTCATCGGTTCACAATCCGCAAATAGATTAAGAATAGTGTGATATCATCTATCCTCTTGGTGTTCTCGTAAAGATCTTCTAGACTCTTTTCACGTGTTATGTCTCTTTCATTTAGAAATAATGGTGGCGAGTCTCCTTCAGCTATTGATTGTGAAGTGGATGGAGTACTTGGCTCTTGTTGTGCCTTTGTAGTTGGCTCGACTGGTCTTCACTCATTTTCTTCAAAATCAGGAAAGAAACTGAAGTTGTTTTGGGAGCCAAAATCCCAATCTGATTCTTCATCAAACTCTACATCACGACTTATCACGAGCTTCATAGTGTTTGGATTATATAACTTATAACCTTTGGAGTTTGAGTCATACCCGATGAAGATGAATGCCTCACTTTTGTCCACTTTTGTCATCGAGCTTACTTCTTCTCTCGTCTGGTACATGTGCATATGTTTTGCTTCCAAATACTTTTAGATGAGAAATATCTGGTTTTCTTCCACTCCAAGCTTCTTGTGGTATATTTCCCCACACACTTCTGGTTGGTGAGTGGTTTGATAGATAGATGATTAGTATGAGTTTTACATGTAATTTAGGCTTAATTGTGAATAGAATAAGTTGATATGCATGCATTACTTGAGTAAAATGGCTATATTCTTATAAAGTGGAAAAGGTATTATGCTTTGCTCATTTTGTAGGAATTAAACGATATTTATAGCATTTTGGTGACAAATCGGAGCATTGCGGTAAAGGACCGCCAATAATCAAGCAAATATATGATGTTTGGAGTTGAATCGAGAAGAAGTCAGATGAACCGGGCAAGAAATAGAAAGGAACAAAGTAGATACGCCTTTAGTAGGGGCGCACAGCAGCGTACAGACGCATATCGCACGACATGTGCGTCATTCCCAGTGTAGCCAAGTCTTATGACGGGACGCATGACCTGGTCATGCCAGACGCACGCCCGCAAGGCCAACTCGAAATAAAGTGCTTACAACCCGACGACGAGCTGATCGTAAAGCGGTCAAGGGAAAGTCATGTTTTTGACGAATTCTAATCGGTTTTGGCCCAACCTGGAGTATAAATGGAGACGAGGCAGCCCCAAACAAGGAGACACATATTTTTGCCCAAGAAAGAAGAGAAAAGAGCAACATTCTACTGAAGGATTCGAGAGATTGATCGAGGTCGCAACCACACGCTTGAGGATTGAAGATAAATCGAGAGATCATTGACATCCCCGAGTTTTCTCATTCCATAAGATTTTTATTTTCGATTAATTAGACATGAACATGAATAATTTGTCTATGAATTGTTTATTTCCCATGTCCGGCTAAACACCTTGTGATTCCGGGGTTTGAGATTAGGTTAATGGATACTTTTGTTTGATGTTTAATTACAATTGAAGTTATTATTTCAAACCCTATTTGAGTACTCTATTTTATTTCTTGTTTTATCAAATGGCCATTGGTTTAACTTGTTTTGATGTATTGATTCATAATTCGAGAGATGAGTTTCAATATTATATCTTGAGTACTTGACATGAATATGTGCATGATTGTGAAGTCTATAAATATTTGTGAGGATTTATTATCTTTTGTGCATTTAGGAGTTGGTTATCTTATGTTGAGTAGAGATGCTAGCATAGATAATCCAATCAACGTTTTATATACATCTCGAGAGAGAGGGCAAAATACTTTTGTGATTGTCTTATAGGGAAGAATAATAATAACTTTAGTTGTGATTAATCAGATAGCAAGAGGTATATTAACTGAAACCATAACCCTGGAATCCATTCATCTCCGTGATCTTTCAATCAACTCTTACTTTGTCTTTTTATGATAAGTCTTTGTAGATTCGACCTTGCTAACCCTATTCTATAAACTACACCGTACACTTGCGGTGAAGCTAAAAATAAGGCGAACTAGTTTTTAGCGTCGTTGCCGGGGACTAATTAAATTTTTAGTACTAATATTGCGATAAATAGAATTATTTTTAATTTAGACATTTTTTTCTTTTTATTGTTTGTTTAACTCTACTCCTACTGTGTTTGACTTGTTTCTTTTAGTTGGTTCAGGTAGTGCATGAACACTCGCTCGAAGCAAAGAGAATTAGCACCGTTCATACCCGGAGGAGGTTGAGGCTTTTGCAAGGCGACTTAGTGCAAAGAACTAAACGGGCGGAAAAACAAAGAAGATCATACTATGGAGGAAGTGGAAGGAAACAACAAAGGTAATAACGGAGGTAACAATGGGATCAACAGGGTCATTAATGAGTTACCGATACCAGAAGTCCAGGAAGTCCAGCGATCAGAACAAGCGATTCGCGATTACTTTCGCCCTTAGACAAATCGCAACTATGGTGGAATTTCCAATGTCCCGATTAATGCGAACAATTTTGAGTCAAGCCAAAGATCGATTTCGATGGTCCAAGAGAACCGGTTTGGGGTTTCCCATCCGAGATCCCAATTCTCATCTTGCAAATTTCATGCAAATTTGCAACACGAGAATGGGGTAACTGATGATGCTATACGTTTGCGCCTATTCCCTTTCTCTTTAAGGGATAAGGCTAGAAATTGGCTAGGCACGTTAACTCAAGGGAGTGTGAATACTTGGGACGAGTTGAGTCAGAAGTTCCTGTTTAAATTCTTTCCACCAAGTAAGACACTGCAGCTTAAGAGTGAGATCACGCATTCGAGGCAGTTTGACTCGAACCACTATATGAGGCCCGGGAGAGATTCCGGATTTATTGAGGAGGTGTCCGCAACACGAGTTTCAGGGAGGATCAACAACTTTGCTTCTTTTATAACGGGTTGATGGGACATACTAGGTTGTTCGTGGATGCCACAACAGAGGCGCTTTACTGGCTAAATTTCCACAAGATGCATTCAACTTGTTGGAAGAGGTGGCAATGAATAGCTATCAGTGGCCCTCCGAGAGGACAAATGTGAAAAGGGTAGACCAAGTCTCTGATTCGGACCCAATTAAGGCATTGACAACTCAGATGACTGCGTTGACGAATCAGTTGAGTGTATTGACAAAGGGGACTGAAGGAAATGCGGGTGCGAATAATGGGGGAGTTCCTATAGATCCCATGGAGGAGGCTAATTATGTCAATAACCGGAATTTCAATAATTACCGGAACAATCAGACTCCTACCCATTATCATCCGGGAGTGAGAAATCATGAAAATTTCTCATATGCAAATACGAAGAATGTGATGCAACCCCCATTGGGGTTTAGTGTGACAAATGGTGTCATTAATTCTGAGGCTAAGCCATCTATGGAGGACGTCCTCACTTCATTTATGACTCAGACGAGCTCGTTTATGAATGAGACGAGGAACTGATTTAGTAAGGATGAGGCGAAGCTGGATAAAATTGAGAATTATGTCACTCAATTGGCTAACATCATGGGGTCCCAAATGAAAAATCTTGAAACCCAGATTGACTAATTAGCTACGATTGTAGGTGGACAACATCAGAAAGGCCAGTTTCCGAGTAACACTGAGGTAAATCCAAAGGAGCAGTGTAAAGTCATTCGTCTGAGGAGTGGAACGGAATACGAGGGGCTAAAATTAATACCGGAAAGCACTAAAAATACGTAGGAATGCATGACCCATGCACCAGCACACGGGCAGGTCGTGCGTGATACAGAAAAAGCAGTTATCAGACTGGGTGATGCAGAAACTGAAGCAAATGGCGACGTGGAGGCCGAGGAAGGAATTAAGGGTCATATTGATGAGCAAAAATGGTCTGAGAAGCTTAAATCTTACTCTAACCCTGATTTTTCTAAACTTACTACTCCCCTTCCTTTTCCCCAACAATATCAAAAGAAAACGTTAGACGCGCAATTTGCAAAATTCCTTGATATATTTAAGAAACTGCATATTAACATACCTTTTGCAGACGCATTGGAGCAGATGCCCAATTATGTTAAATTCTTAAAGGATGTTATGTCGAAGAAGAGAAAGATGACTGGTTTTGAGACAGTCAATCTGACAGAGGAATGCAGTGCAATAATCCAAAGAAAACTACCTCAGAAACTTAAAGATCCGGGGAGTTTCACTATCCCTTGTGCAATTGGTGGTGTTTTCTTTAATAAAGCACTTTGTGATTTATGAACAAGTATTAACTTGATGCTGTAAGTCCAAGCGGCTACGATAATCTAGAGGGGGGGTGAATAGATTATCTCCATCTTTTCGATTTTACCCTCTTTTTTCGAACCGAATGCTCAAAGACAATAATAAAGGTGCGGAATGTAAACAACACACGTCGATTTAAAGAGGTTCAACCCACCTAGGGCCTAATCCTCTACCACCCCAAAGATATCCGGGATGGATTTCAAAAAGAAAAAAGATTCTATTAATTTACCACAAATTAATACAACACCAACTTACAACAACACCTTGAAGAGCACCACACTCTTCTTCAACACCACCTTTGAGATTACCACAATCTCACTTGAAGATTACCACAATCTCCAACGGCACCTTGTGAAGATTACCACAATCTTCAACCTTGAAGAATACCAAATTCTTCAACACCTCAACAAGAAGATTACCACAATCTTCCCACACCTAACACCTAGATCACCCAAGTGTGTTCTTACCACAAGAACACTCACAAGGATATCTTGTGTTGAATGATTACCCAAATTCAAGATTACAACTCGATAATTGATAATACAATAGAGTGCAAGTGTAATCAAGAAAAGCCTAGACCTCAAGAATGTGAAAGTGAATAGCTAGGCAAATTACAACAAGAAATAAGACAATGTAAGAACAAGTGTATTCTTGAGTGTATCTTGTTGTGTTGTAGTTTTCTCTCTTGTTGTTGTGCTTCAAATCTTCCTCTATTTATAGGAGATGATTGATAGTTGATAGGCTCCTCTTGGAATCGATATCTACAAAAAAATTGCAATTAAAATCAAGATTATAGTGTTAGAGATCAATCCTACAAATTAGGGAAAAGTCATCTTCATCGCACAACGGTCGAATTTTGTTTGTCAAACTTGAGGCGACGTTGGTCGCAAGACAAATAGACGTTTGAAAATGAGAATACACATTTACACAGGGCGAGCGGTCGACGTCTACCTCGACCGGTCGACGTCGACTCCAACCGGTCGCACAAACTAAAAAATCGAAGGTCAGGAGTTCTGTTTCAATATTTGCTCCCTGTGTACGGCGGCCGACGGTCGACGCCGAGGTTGCCGTTCGACCATTTTCTCGCAAACATGAAGTTTTCTGTTTTCCTCATCTTTCGTGCGGGTTGCCTATACGGCGACCGGTTGACCTCAAAAGAAAAGTGTTATCCAATTTTATATCGAAAATAAACTTCAAGAAATACTCAGAAAAATAGTGAAAATATTTTAGATCGATCGGGAGTATTAGGACAACATTTAGAAACATTGTTTTGGTGTAAAAATACATTAACAAAAAATCATTAAAAGTGTTGTCCAATTTTGTCGAAAATAAACTTGAAGAAATACTCAGGAAAATATTAAAACCATTTTAAATCATTTAGGAGTATTTGGACAACCTTTAAAACCATTGTTTTGGTGTAAAATCAAAATCATCAAAATCATGATAAAACCATTTATCAAACAATCTCCCCCTTTTTGATGATTACAAACCAAAACAATTTTAAAGAGGTCGATTTTGAAAACAAAACAATTTTTTACCGGTTAAAGAGAACTATCCGTTGAGCGACAACATTCCATGCAATAAAAACACAAGGATGGGAGTAGAGATATTCAAACACATATAACAAATGCTCCCCTATCAACATGCACAACAAGAGTTATATAGAAGCAACTTAAATATAAACTAAAATATTAGCTTTTCGATATTGAGCTTAAGTATCAATAACTTAAAAGCTCCTCATCAAAGAGACATCATTAGAAACATATATAAATCCATATTACAACCAATGGACCAAGAGTCATACACAACTTATGGCTTTAGGAAGCCATAGCTTATAACTTCTTTTCGTTTGAGCTTATCTTAGCTTCTTTGAGCTAAAGAGCTCATAACCTGTTTCTCCCCCTTTGGAATCATCAAAAAGAATGTTAGCACGATAAATACATCATATATTCATATCAAAGTGCGCAACTAAACCGATGTATCGAGCTATTTGAACAATGAAGCTTGTAGGCCAAATGGGAGGGAAAAGTCGATCATACGACTTGTAGAAGCTTATGAAAAATCATTTGATTTGCAAAAACATGATCTCTATAAATATATGAGACTTTTGAAATCGAGAGAATCATGTAGGTGATGAATATTTCATTGAAACATTTTATCGAACACTTGATGGGCGTCAAAATTGAAGAAGATATATATATATATAGCCCTTGTAAATGCAATCAAGCCAAGTTTTTCATCACCAAAATCAGTTCAAACACAAAACAATACATCATAAATGACAAGCTCATCAAATTCATATGAAACTTCCATCAACAATATAACAAATAAGTCACAATCTCAAGGGTTCAACCCAATTGAGCAAAGGAAGTAGAATTCTTACCATTTAATCGGTAAAGACGAGCAATGATGATGATAATCGAGCTAGATAATCCCCACAATATTAATTTTATGAAACAAAACACATTTGAAGTGAAATGTTTGTGAAATTTGCAAAGGGACGAAATATAGAAGAAAAACTTGTGAAAATAAGAATGCCGAGGACAGTAACACATTTTATCCTCGAAAATGGCTTAGGGCGACCGGTTGCTGTTGAGGGCGCCGGTCGACGTTGAGGGCGACCGGTTGCCCTCAACCCCATCAGCCCACTGTCTTGCCAGGTTTTTCAAAATCCGAATTTTGATCCAAAAATCCGATTTTTCGCCCCTAAGTTTTAAAAACGTGCAAAATGCAAACTTAGACCTCATTCAATATACATTATGTCATAATCAAGCTCGAAATGAGGTAAAATACTCGGCGGTTAACGATCAAAAAGTCCGCAAATTATCCTTGAGACGAAATTAAACACATCTCAAGTTTTTGTTAAAAATCACAATCCCTTAAAAATATATCGAATCTCAATATGTTTAGTTCGATTATGACGAACCAAATTTAGAATATGAATAACCGTATAATAGATACCTAACTTGTTATCCCGAAAAATAAGAATGTTTTAAAGCTTTGGATACAACAAGTCATAAGAAGAAGTGCCTTTCAAATATTTGAAAATTTCTTTTAATGGCACTTTAATGAGATTCGTTGGGATAGTTTTTGAAGTCGAGCATATAGACATAAGGCATATGGAATGTCGAGTCTATAGGAATAATACAAGAAAATATACCTCGAATTTGTTTGTCGACCGACATGCCTTTCTCAACCTTTGTCAATCTTTAGCCATAGAGGTTGAGATAGTTCTTCTTTCTTCAATGCCTAACTCCTTCAAGAGTTCTTTTGAAATATAACCATCTTCTTGGCATTGAATAATTTGAAGTCCAAGCAATAAATTGAGCTCCCCCATCATGCTCATCTCGAGTTCACCTAGTATCAACTTAGAAAAATATCTTGCACAAATATTCATTAGTAGCACCAAAAATATTCTCATAGATATGCACAAGTTTAAACAATATGATACCAATCTTGCCCTTTTTCACAAACAAAGAGAGTAGTATCAACTTTACCTCTTGTAAAATCATTTAGCAAAAATAGCTAAGTCTATCATACCATACACGGGGTACTTGTTTTAAACCATTCAAGGCCTTAAAAACAATCATTTGGCCTAGAAAAATTTTAAACCCCGGAGGTTGTTTTATATAGACTTCATCTAGAATAAAACCATTTAGAAATTTGGATTTAACATCCATTTGGTAAAGCTTGAAATTTTCTTAAAACAAGAATGGGCAAGTAAAATGCAAATAGCTACAAAATGTGCTATGAGTGCAAATGTTACACCAAAATCAATTACCTTCTTCTTGAAAATACCTTCGAGCTACTAACCTCGCCTTAGTTCGACCAATGTTGCCTAGGTCATCGAGTTTGTTCCGGAATACCATTTTTGTCTTTTTCATCATAGGGCATTCAATTGATCTAAGGTGTTCATAAAAGAACATTTATCCAAATATTTTGTCCTTTCTCATTATCAATAAATCTACACAACTTAACAAACTCATTAACGGAATCGCTTATATAAGCAAGAAAAATAGCCCAAGTATAATAACATGCCTTGATTGTGAATGTCAATCACAAAATGTATTGCATAGAAAAGACGAATAAACTAGACAATATAAACCATGAATCAATAATCACATACTATGCATACAAGAGAAATCATCAAGAGTCTAATAAGGCATGCAAGTTCAAATGAGTTTAAGAAAGCCATAAAAGGTCTATTTTGAAATTAGAAAATCCGATAGCATATAGTTGAGAAGTATTTGAACAAGAGTTGACAAAGCAAATATGTGCAATCAAATATCGAATAGTGCCTTTCAAAAAAAAAAAATCTAAAAATCCTCTTAATGGCACTTGTATGAAATACTATGAAAAACAAGCACATAGGCACATGGCAATACATATATCGAGTCTATAAGAGTAAGAATAACACAAGTAAACGTACTCGATAATTTATGCATTTCTTGACAAATAATAACGTAAATGGCCATTTGTGAAAATATGTAAATCCTATACAATTCTTAAAACAAATCTAGCACAAATCATAATGATAAAAGTGTAGGCTAAGAGATATCGTAAGTAAGCTCATGCCATAAAAATCCATAAGAGATGATAACACACTTTAGTCTACAAAAATGCACAAGAGTTTTAAAAACATCATATAAGGTCTTCTTTTCAAAGAATTTTAAAAACACACATATATATTGAAGACCTTAATTTAAAAAAAGAATAATACTTGAAAACTCATGTTGTAATAAAGACACAAAAAATGCATAATAATAAAATACAATGCGTAATTAACTAGGAAGATACGGGTTACCAATTACGCCATTTCCATGGGTTGTGTCGTTCCCATTGTTGATGATATCTTCCCTTGAGAAGTCACTTTGTTGATGATGACTTCTTTGATTGCTCCATTTCCAAGGTTTGTTGCTTTCCCATTGTTGACGCTTTCTTCTTTTCTTTGAAAATCATCTTGTTGATGATGTCTTTGCCATTTCCAAGGATTGTGTTCTTCCCATTTTTGATTATACCCTCTTCTTGGAAATTGGCTTTGTTGAGAATAGTTTCTCCTTCTTTGATCAAATGAAACGGTCATTTGATGCCTTCTTGGCGGTATGAATTTTCTTCGATCATTATTTTCACGGTACCTAATATGATATTATTTTGTGGTACCCTCAAGTGTTTGGGTCCTTTAGGATTAGCTTTGAGACTTTTAGGTCTCCAATATTGATTAGAGCTATTTCTAGCCCGACAATTATTAGCCTTATGACCCTTTTTACCGCAATAGAAGCATGTAATAATTCTAGGAGCATAATGACCAACATGCTTAGAGACTTGATTCTTTTTCATATGATTGACAACATTAAGCTTATGATCAAGTTCTAGTTTCGAATTATCACAACAATCAACAATTTCATCGGTACTCAAGTCGGATTTAGATAAATCCTTTTTCATGCAATTAATATTCTCAACAAGAGAACTATTTTCTTTTTCAAGGTTTCTAACCTTGTCAAGAGTGGTGGTGTGAGCACATGATAGTGATTCATAGGAAGTAAATAAACTATCCTTATCATTTTTCAAAGCAATGAATTCCTTTTTCAAATTTTTGTATTTAACAAGTAAGTTTTGGAATTCATCTTGTAGCTCATCATAATCATTTTGCAAATCACTATATTCATTTTGTATGACAATACCATAAGAAGTAGAGGATTTAAGACATACCTCGCTTTCTTCTTCGATGCCCATAAAACATTTTTCGACTTCATCATCGGAAGTTGTAAGAGGCTCATCCCATATGGTTGGATTTGATGTTGTATCCATTTGAGAAGTAGATGCTTTTGAGTTGCTCCTATCATTTGCAAATACTCCATAGATGGCTTCTAATTTTTGCCATACTTCATGTGTCGATCGATTCCTACAATATGTTCATATTCCAAATTAGTAAATGAACAATACAAAATATTGAGAGCCTTACCGTTTAAGGAGATGATTTTCTTCTCTTTATCATTGAGCTCTTTGAAGCCTTTGGAGGTGTGTGGTGTATCTTTCATCGGAATGGATTCTCCATTTATGACGGTGTTCCAAATGTCGAACCCGCAACCTTGTAAATAGCTCCATAGATGATTAGTCTGAGTTTTACATGTAATTTAGGCTTAATTGTGAATAGAATAAGTTGATATGCATGCATTACTTGAGTAAAATGGCTATATTCTTATAAAGTGGAAAAGGTATTATGCTTTGCTCATTTTGTAGGAATTAAACGATATTTATAGCATTTTGGTGACAAATCGGAGCATTGCGGTAAAGGACCGCCAATAATCAAGCAAATATATGATGTTTGGAGTTGAATCGAGAAGAAGTCAGATGAACCGGGTAAGAAATAGAAAGGAACAAAGTAGATACGCCTTTAGTAGGGGCGCACAGGCAGGGCGTACGCATATCGCACGACCTGTGCGTCATTCCCAGGTGCAGCCAAGTCCTATGACAGACGCACGACCTGGTCATGCCAGGACGCACGGCCCGCAAGCGTCAACTCGGTGAAATAAAGTGTGACAACCTGACGCGACGAGCTGATCGTAAGGCGTCGCTAAGGGAAAGTCATGTTTTGACGAATTCTAATCGGTTTTGACCCAACCGAGTATAAATGGAGACGAGGCAGCCCCAAACAAGGAGACACATATTTTTGCCCAAGAAAGAAGAGAAAAGTGCAACATTCTACTCAAGGATTCGAGAGATTGATCGAGGTCGCAACCACACGCTTGAGGATTGAAGATAAATCGAGAGATCATTGACATCCCCGAGTTTTCTCATTCCATAGTATCTTTTATTTTCGATTAATTAGACATGAACATGAATAATTTGTCTATGAATTGTTTATTTCCCATGTCCGGCTAAACACCTTGTGATTCCGGGGTTTGAGATTAGGTTAATGGATACTTTTGTTTGATGTTTAATTACAATTGAAGTTATTATTTCAAACCCTATTTGAGTACTCTATTTTATTTCTTGTTTTATCAAATGGCCATTGGTTTAACTTGTTTTGATGTATTGATTCATAATTCGAGAGATGAGTTTCAATATTATATCTTGAGTACTTGACATGAATATGTGCATGATTGTGAAGTCTATAAATATTTGTGAGGATTTATTATCTTTTGTGCATTTAGGAGTTGGTTATCTTATGTTGAGTAGAGATGCTAGCATAGATAATCCAATCAACGTTTTATATACATCTCGAGAGAGAGGGCAAAATACTTTTGTGATTGTCTTATAGGGAAGAATAATAATAACTTTAGTTGTGATTAATCAGATAGCAAGAGGTATATTAATTGAAACCATAACCCTGGAATCCATTCATCTCCGTGATCTTTCAATCAACTCTTACTTTGTCTTTTTATGATAAGTCTTTGTAGATTCGACCTTGCTAACCCTATTCTATAAACTACACCGTACACTTGCGGTGAAGCTAAAAATAAGGCGAACTAGTTTTTAGCGTCGTTGCCGGGGACTAATTAAATTTTTAGTACTAATATTGCGATAAATAGAATTATTTTTAATTTAGACATTTTTTTTCTTTTTATTGTTTGTTTAACTCTACTCCTACTGTGTTTGACTTGTTTCTTTTAGTTGGTTCAGGTAGTGCATGAACACTCGCTCGAAGCAAAGAGAATTAGCACCGTTCATACCAGAGGTTGAGGCTTTTGCAAGGCGACTTAGTGCAGCTACTAAACGGGCAGAAAAACAGCAAGATCATACTATGGAGGAAGTGGAAGGAAACAACAAAGGTAATAACGGAGGTAACAATGGGATCAACAGGGTCATTAATGAGTTACCGATACCAGAAGTCCAGGCAGTCCAGCAACAAGCGATTCGCGATTACTTTCGCCCTTAGACAAATCGCAACTATGGTGGAATTTCCAATGTCCCGATTAATGCGAACAATTTTGAGCTGAAGCCAGCACTGATTTCGATGGTCCAGTAGAACCAGTTTGGGGGTTTCCCATCCGAGGATCCCAATTCTCATCTTGCAAATTTCATGCAAATTTGCAACACGAGAATGGGGTAACTGATGATGCTATACGTTTGCGCCTATTCCCTTTCTCTTTAAGGGATAAGGCTAGAAATTGGCTAGGCACGTTAACTCAAGGGAGTGTGAATACTTGGGACGAGTTGAGTCAGAAGTTCCTGTTTAAATTCTTTCCACCAAGTAAGACACTGCAGCTTAAGAGTGAGATCACGCAGTTCAGACAGTTTGACTCCGAACCACTATATGAGGCCTGGGAGAGATTCCGGGATTTATTGAGGAGGTGTCCGCAACACGGGTTTCCAGAGGATCAGCAACTTTGCTTCTTTTATAACGGGTTGATGGGACAGACTAGGTTGTTCGTGGATGCCGCAGCAGGAGGCGCTTTACTGGCTAAATTTCCACAAGATGCATTCAACTTGTTGGAAGAGGTGGCAATGAATAGCTATCAGTGGCCCTCCGAGAGGACAAATGTGAAAAGGGTAGCCGAAGTGTAGGTCCCAAGGGGTGTAAGTGTAAGGTTTAGAAGGGGGTTGAATAAACCTTACCAAATTTTCGATTTAGTCCTTTTAAATCTACTGAGTTAATTCTACACAGATGTGTCCTTGATGTACAGATCGAATTAGTCACTCAAGAGAGTTAATCTTTCAAATGACTCACCTGAGCCAAGCATTGATGGAGTAACTCAAATTGTTGGCTACAATTTAACTCATTTGTGGTTTTATTTTCATGGAAGACTTAACACCCTTAAGTTTGATTAAGCAAGATATTAGAGCTTGATTTAGTACTTGTAAATTATCAAATGGATAGCAAATTTATCACAGATATAAGCAATTAAAAGTGCAGAATTTAAATTTGAAATGTAAATGACACAAGAAAGTTTTTATAGAGGTTCGAAGATGGGGTAATTCTTCTACTCCTCTCTTCTCCAACTCCCGGGAGGAATCCACTAAGTAATGATCGGTTTACAAAGTGGTAATGATCCGGATACAAGTCTTGATCACAACACCAACTTGATCCTTTGGGACTCACCGAGACGCCTTGATCACTCACCGGCTTCTCGACGACTCGCCTTCTTCACAGGCGATGCCTTGCTACTACTGACTCACTTGCTCAAGCTCTTTGGATTTGATCACGAAGCCCTCCAAATGCTTAAGACTTAGTTCAACCTTGAACTTTTCTACAATCCTTCTTGGAAAGTAGACCCCTTTTCTTCAAGAGTTTCCTCTTCAACCGATTGAAGTTCTCTTTCCTTCACAGTGAGTGTTGGATTGATGTACTTGAAATGTAGGCTTGAGGATTGAGATTGTTTTGAGCTTTTTCTAATGTGCTTGTGTATCTCACGTATGTGTCATTCATGCATCATCTTTCTCAAACTAACTCCTCGGCCTTTTATAGTGAACTTTCAAAAATTTGCCCGTTGAAGAGATAGCTTATTTTTGAAAGTCACTTTGCAATGTCGTTGGCTTGCAGTTCTTGGAATTGCCGTTTCTCGTATGAATTATTCTTTTCACCTTTTCGAGTTCGACACGGTGTAGTGCTTCCCATTGGTTCATTCCTTTTGCACGCTCGGGACTGAGCACTCCAAGAAAGGTTGTATGGAGATATTACTTGTTTAAGTAAATCTCTTGATTTCTCGTGCAACGGTTCTTTTACGATTATCTCGACTTGACTCGCATTTCCTTGCTTTCCCCAGGTGACTTAGAGTCGCCTTCCAATCATGGATAACTCTTCTGTCACTTCAACTTGAGACTTGGCTTTTCTTGAGTTGACTTTGATCGATGCTCCACTCAGTTTGCATCTCAAGAAGCCTTCTTCAAGAGAGTGTTCCCGTCTACTCTTCTTTGCCATACTCATTGCCTCTCACAGAAGTCTTCCTTCCAGTCTTGATTGTCTTCTTGCATGTTAGGGCGTAGTCTGTCTTGACTCACCTTGGCCTCTTTTCATTACAATGCATTTTACAACAAGAATTGGGGTGCCAACTTTCTATTCTAAGTTTTACATGGCATTCATCAAAATCTAAACAATAAAATTCCTAACAATTTCCCCCTTTTTGATGATGCCAAAACTTAGATCATACAAATATGTAAATAACAAAGATACATACAGATAGTGTATTGACATAGAATGTATGCGCAGAATCAATCTTTTTATTGATCATATCATTCTTGTACTTAACACAACTGTTTACAAGGTGTATCAGAGTATATAATTGTCTTCACAAAAAAATTTATAACTCTATTACGAAGACTTACATTGTATGTATTTACATAATAAAATACATGAAGGGTTGACAAAGAACACTTCATCTCCTTCATTGTCTCCTTCTTTCATCTTGATCAAGATCTTCTTCTCTTCTTCTCTTTTTCTCGTCACCGCTTTCTTCTTTTTCTTCTCATATGCCTTCCTCGGAGCCTTCATCTTTCCTTAGTCTTTCCTGTCTCTCCCGCCATAGCCGAGTTTGTCTTTTGTTTTCTTCTTCTATTCTCTTTACATACTCGGCGTTAGTTTTAGCCACTCGCAAATTTGCCACTTGGTCAAGCCCACCCAAAAGAGATCCCTCCTTTCTTTCCGGGATCTACGTATTCGATATTTGGGCGAGGCCTAGTCCAAGCTTCTTCCTCCACCGCTTTTGTTTCTTCCTCTACCTCCGGGCGTATCTTTGATCGGTCTTCTTCTTCCCAACTGATTGACTAGCAGAGTGAGCAGAGTGATCGCTTAGGAAGTCTCATTGTCTGTCGCCTTCTTCACACAATGTGAGACCCTTTTCCAAGACAAGTCCCAAGCTTGAGCCATGGACATATTTGCAAAATATCCTTGATTCGAGCGTTTTGAATTCGTCAATCGATCTTGGCTCTGTCCGACATCCGAAATGGCATACATGTCTCTCGTCAACCGGAATGCCTCCATGTTCTTTCAAGATGTTCATCACCTGGCATCCATTCTTCCTTCCACTTCCTTCATCCCTCGCTTCAATTTATTTTCTCTTCTCACCATAGATACAGCAGAGTCTTGGAGTGGCGAGTCACGGGGAGTTTGTCGCTTATAATGTCATTTGTGACAGGACCTGTTGGGGGTTTGTGCAATCATCAAGGTCATATCTTTTGATCCTACCCTCAGCAGATTTTCCTTTCTTGATTTCAAATTTTCCTCTCACTGATTTTCCTTCTCACCGCTTGCTCCTTCTCACCGCTCCTTTCTTTTCACTTGATTTTGTCGCTTTAAGGTATTCATCTTCCCCTTTTTGGCATCATCAAAGGATAGAGGAACCCCAGGGGAACATCTTTGGCAAGCATGAAGTCGAAGTCTTCGATGGTTGAATTTTGCTTCAAGTCTCGCCTGCGTTGTATGCAACACGAAATTCAGATCTAGTAGCGTTGGATTCTCATTGAAATCGCTTCATCTCAGCCATGAGAAGGCTGAATTTTCTTGTCATGTGTTCTTCCAAACGCTGTATATCATTTGCATTTCGCTCACGCAGCAGCCTTGATCTCGGCGGTGTGAGCTTCATGCATATGCTCAATGTGTTCCCTCGCCTTCGTTTTCGCATCAACATTCTCGCTCTCCACACCAAGACTTGTTAAACAAGGTTCTCAAGTATCTCACCTGTTCTCCACACGCATTGATTGCCTTTGTTGCCACCATTCCCTTATTCGAATGTTATGCCTCTTAAGTCATTTGTAAGGGTGGCATCTCTGTTGTCCAGCGCATGTCCAAAGAGGCCTCGATGCCTCTCCATCTTTTCAACTTCAAAGAAAGAGTGCCTTGAACACTTCTCGAACTTCACTGATTCTTCATTGCGGTGATGGCCATACATCGTCGAAATCAAAATCGGCTGGAACAATGGTGCCCGAGTGAAAAACAGAGCTGGTCCGTGATAACGTGCTTGCTCGTTTTCTCGACTCTTCGTGGAGTTCTGGTATCTCCAAAGTGAGAAAGGAAAGATTCTACAAAAGATTCATCACCGCCGACTGGGATCCGTTCGATGATGAGCGGCGCGCGTGAAGTTCTTTTGGGAATCGATCCAAACAGTAGCTTGAGGAGCCGGAGCCGAGCAGTGGTTTTGGTTCAATTGGTTTGGTTGTGAAATAGACCGGCTTGCCGAGCCTCACTGCCTTAATGTAAGCCTTCGTTGGTCTCACCTGATTTTTCCTTTTCATTGACTTGTCCTCGGCCTTATCAAGGCGTCATCGGATGATGATGAGATTTCTAGAGGTGGCTCATCATCAAAGTTAAAAGTTTGACGAGTAGTCTTGGGATCGACTTACTCGTGCTTGGAACACCCGCATTTGAATCTTTTGGATTTGTCATGGGGAGGACTCACCTTCTTCTTCGTCTCGATCCCAGGAAAAGTGACATCGGGTTGTCCCGGGAATCATGAAGTGCGGCTGATCTCCTTCTCGGGATGGGTCGATGATTGCGGGAGAGGATGTTCTCTACTCAGCCTCTTTACCCCGGAAGTCTCAACCTCCCGTGGGCCTTCATTTCCTCCAGCAGTCTCTCTCTGCCGCGAGGCTGGTCCTCCCTTTCGACAAAGTGTCACTGCCTTAGGGTCTTCTACAAAGGCATCAATTGGAGTCTCAACCCCATGGATTGCACTTTCATCGCCTGCAGTGTTAACTCCCAGTGGTCATTCTTCCTCGTGCCTCGATCGCATCGCAGCGTCATTAGCCTTCGTCAGAGCGATTTGGCACTCACCGAGACAGCCTCAATCGCCTCGAGCTTCGTTGATGGCAACTTGTTGTTCTTCTTGTGATTGTAATTTCTCTTCTTCGCCTCCTTGCTTCTTTGTGGAGTCATCCGCAGATCCTCCGACCTTGCCGCAGTGGGAGGAGTTTCTCCTCCCGGCGCACCACCGAGTGACTTGGAGTGGGGTCACTCGTCTCCGACTCCATTTGTTGCAATTGATGGTTCACCCTGCACAAAGGTGGTAGCACACCTTCAATAGGGGTTGGCTCGACCGGGGTCCCTACTAGCCCAGCTTTCATCGCCATTTCCTTATTGCTTTCTTCTTCCGAGTGAGCTGGGAAGTGGTAGAAGAACATCAATGGCTATTTGTGAACCACTCCCATAGGATCGATTTCAACCGTGTTCGAGGACTCTCCTGGTCCCTCCATTAGTCTTTGCTCGTGAAGAATTCTTGATTCATGCAATGCTTGCTGCATTTGTAACTCTTCTCGCGGGCAAAGCAAAGATTTTTCGATCCTCATCACCGCCCGAGAAGACATCAAGAAGAGGATGGAAGTGTTCTGTGGTGCGGGAGATAGGGCGATGCTTGCCTTCTCACGTGCTTTTCTTCAACCTTTGCTTTGCTCTCTCCTCGTCCTTGTAGATCTCCGCAGGATGTCTAAGCAGCTTGTCCTCATCAAGTCTTTGGGAAGCACAATAGTTAGTCCAAGGAAATTTAGCAGTTCCTCTTCTTCTTCTATGAACTCGGGTTGTTGGAAATGTTCCTTGACTTGCTCAACTTCCATTTTCTCCACTCACGCAGACGATTTTGGATGTCCGGGTAAGGTGGAGATAGGATCATTACATCACTATCTCGCTTGGGTTCGGTTCTTCTTGTGTTTCAAATTGGTGAGCTGAGCTACAGGGGTTGTGTCTTCGGGTTGCCTCTCGACGCTTCGCCAGACTTGGGTGTTTCATCAACTACATCCGGAGACTCTACTTCCAAAGAGTCTCCGGTATTTGTGCTAGCCGAGTAACCGACTCACTGGTTTCTCCCTGCTCGGACCGCTTGACGAGTCTTCTTCGCCTCCTGGTTTGTACTGGGGAATTTACAGTTCGAGGCGGTGTCCTCGAGTCTTGGGCGGCGGGGCCGTCTTGGCCGGTGTTTGTTTTCGAGGAGCCGGCCGCCCCGGGCTTGCTGGTTCTCCTCCTTTTGACGATCGGAGAAGGTATTTGTGAGTCCTTTCGACCTCTCCTCCGCAGGGGCAGTGACACGGCTGGGCGGTGTGACACTACCACGGGGGGGAGCATGTTTGGTTTTCTTTCTTTCGCAGGGGCAAAGCGATCTTTTCTTGGTACCGCAGGGCAGTTTTCTTTCTTCGGCCGAGAGGAAGAACAGATCTTCGGGTCACTGATTCCCCCTCACCGTGTCGCTCTCTTGGCATAAGCTCGCTTCCGAGCACCGAGAGGTTAGCTCAACATCCTCTTGTTAACATGGAAGGCCTTCCCATGTCTAAGAGGTACTCCTTTCACCTCCAAAGAGCGGCCAATCACTAGGCCATATCCCGTGGATCCTCCAAATGTGCCATCTTCTTTGAAGGACTTGTTCCCCACGTTCGGGCAGAGTCCGTTGTAGATAAACTCAGCCCAATTTATCTTCTTTTCTTCGATGATTGCAGCCATCACAATCGCTTTGCCTTTGATAGTTGGTCAAAGCCGCCAAATTTGATGTCGATACATTTGGCAACTATGTCCAACAATTTGTGATAATCCTCCTTTCGCCAGTCTCTTGTTTGTTGTGTATATAATTTTATCGAAGGTCGGACTTGGCTATTTCTTTCCATGCGTCACCCAAGTTTACATCGCCTTCCTTAATTTCATTTGCTCCTTCGAGGTAGTGAGCAATATTCACCAAATCCTGGCAGTAATAGTCACCGCTTCCCGTGAACAGATGACTTGATTCCTTCGTCGTGAATCTCAAAGCATTCACGAGAATTGTGCGACCTCCTCCACATAGGTCATAGGATATTCCAGCGTTAGAAACGGTTTTAGTCCGGGACGTTTCCAACTTTTCCGCGATTTTCTTCACCAGGGTGTCGTTTGACCTCGCTTCACCATTCCGTTTAAATCCACCGCCGAACCGTGTGGATTTGCTTTCCTAGCTTGGTAAAGTCATAAGTTGGTGCCATTTCTCAGGATTATATCAAGAAAATCTTAAATTGATTTGAATGTTGGTAGGGTTTCGAGAGTAGTTTGCCTTTGCTTTTGAGAGAAAAAGATGAACAGTTTTTAGAAGTGTGAGAGAGAAACGGACGAAAATGGTTTAAATATGGTTTATGAAAGGACGTGCGATTTGCGGTTTTTGAATTGTGATCGAAATCAACGGCTTGGATTTCGCGACGCCTATTGAGCATTTTACGCCTCGTATTTAATGCGGCAAAGATTTATATCCAATCATAAGCTTAGTGTGCGGCTTTTATGTCCGTACACATCATCATTATGCCGACGTGTTCCTTAAAACATTCCCGCTTAAGTTAAAACGATTGCGTTTTTGTCACTTTGCTCATAAGTTATTCAGCTTATCTCTTAGCCGATTTAACTCTACTCCTCGCAGCTCTTGGTGACTCAAACCTATCACCGACTTTGGTGTAGTAGTTTTTCCGATAAAATTGATTTGATTCGAGTTGATTTTTATTTTCAGCTCTTTTTCACTTTTTTCTGTTCTAATACTCTTCTTTGATTTGTCTCGAGTGTCACCACTCAATTAGCCCCAACTCATGCTTGAGTTCTTCAAATCTTGACTCACATAATGGTTTTGTGAAGATGTCACTAGTTGTTTATCGCTTGAGATATATTCCAAGATAATGTCCTTCTTTTCAACATGATCTCTTATGAAATGATATCCGACATCAATATGTTTTGTTCTTGAGTGCAAAGACAGATTTTGAGTGATTGCAATGGCACTTGTGTTATCACACATGATTGGAATTTCTTTTTCTTCAACTTCATAGTCTCTCACCGTTGTCTCATCCATAGGACTTGGGCACAACACCGCCGTGCAGCCTATGTATTATGCCTCGATTGTAGAGGTGGCTATTGAGTTTTGCTTCTTGCTAAACCAGGAAATTAGTCTGTTTCTAAAGCATTTGACAGTGCTCAAGTGCTTTCTTCCCGTCCACTCGCATCCAAAGCGTAGTCGAGTCCGAATAGCCAATTAGCTTGAATCCACCTTCCTTGGATACCATAGGCCTACTTTCGCTTCCTTTCAAGTATCTCAATATTCTCTTAGCCGTCATATGGCTCTCTTTTTGGAGCAGATTGAAATCTTGCACATACACCTACAAAGAAAGGTGATGTCCGCCCGCTTGCCGTGAGATAGAGCAATGATCCAATAAGTGCTCAGATCTTGTTTGATCTACTGTGCTTGCCATCCGCATCCATGTCCATTTTTGATCGATGTGTTCATTGGTATTTTTTACGTAAGACTTTTCTTCCATACCAAATTTCTTCATTAAATCTCTCGTATATTTTGTTTGACTTATGAAGGTTCCATCCTTCACTGTTTCACTTGAAGTCCAAGGAAAAATGTCACTTCTCCCATCATGCTCATTTCAAATTTGCTTTGCATGAGGTTTGAGAATTTTTCACACAGCTTTCTTTGTTAGTGGATCCAAAAATGATGTCATCCACATATATTTGAACAAGCAAGATACTCTTCTTGTCTTGAATTCTGAAAAGTGTTCTATCTACTTTTCCTTTTGTGAATCCATTTTCGTTAGGAATTGTGACAGGTATCATACCATGCTCTGGGTGCCTGTTTCAATCCATACAAGGCTTCTTGAGTTTGTATACCTTGTCTCCAAGAGTCTTCTCGCTCAAATCCTCGGAGGTTGTTCAACATATACTTCTTCTTCCAATAAACCGTTTAGGAATGCACTTTTACATCCATCCGATATACAATGAAATTCTTGTGAGTCATGGGCAAGAAACATCCTTATAGCTTCCAATCTTGCTACAGGGCAAATGTTTCATCAAAATCTATCCCTTCTTCTTGGCAATATCCTTTGGCTACTAGTCTTGCTTTATTTCTTACCACGAGCCTTCCTCGTTCATCTTATTTTCGAATACCCATTTGGTTCCAATAACATTTTGATGTATGGGTCTTTGCACTAGTTCCCATACTTTATTTCTCTCAAACCGATTCAACTTCTTCTTGCATAGCTTGAATCCAATGTGTGTCATCCAATGCTTGTGACACATCTTTTGGCTCTATTTGCGAAATGAAGCATGTGAACATAGCTTCTTGTTGAGTTCTCGATCTTGTTTTGACACCTTCTCTCATATCTCCAATGACAAGTTCGTGGATGGTCTCTCAGCCATCTTACATCAAAGTTGGAGTAAGTTAGCTGGATTGATCGACTTGCGGTTGTGTTGTTGCTCGTGGTCGCTCTTTTCGTGGTCACTTAGCCGCAAATTTTCCACCGCTTTTGAGATTCACTATCTCATCTTCTTCTCGAGTTGATAATCCCGCCTTCAGCCTTCAAAGTAGGGACTCTTTCGTATGATTGGATGTTTCAACTTATCACCGACTCTTCAATGTCTTCTCCATTTACATTTGGCTCATCGAATACTACATGAATGGATTCCTCTCAGAACCATAGTTCTTTTATTGAGTATTTCAGAAGCTTTGCTTTCACCGAGTATCCTAAGAAGATACCTTCATCACCTTTTAGCATCAAAAGCCTTTAGGTTGTCTTTGCCATTGTTGTGGATTTAAGCATTTACATCCAAATATTCTCAAATATGCAACATTTGGTTTTCTTCCACCCAGATCTCATAGGAGTCTTTGTCATTGCCTATTTATCATACATCTGTTTTTGGGTGTAGCAAGTCGTGTTAATTGCTTCAGCCCAAAATCTTTTTGGTAACCCCCCGTCACCTAACATGGTCCTTGCCGCTTCTTTTGAGGGTTCTGTTCCTTCTTTCTCGCAACTCCATTCTCATTGTGGAGTCCTTGTCGCCGATAGTTCATGACCAATACCATTCTCAATACAATACATCGAGTTATTATTCCATTGACAAACTCAGTTCCTCTATCCGATCTTATTTTGATAATGGTTTGACTCTTCTCATTTTGAATTCTCTTCATCACCGTGTGGTAGTTTTTGTAGGGTTTCTTTCTTCTTGCACATGAATATTGTCCATGTATATCTTGAGTAGTCATCTACTACCACCAAGGTGTATTTCTTTCCACTTATGTCGGCCGGTTCCATCGGGCCAAATAGATCCATATGAAGTAGATGCAATATTCTTGTTGAGGATGGGCATGTCTTTTCTTTGAATGACGACTTGATTTGTTTTCCTTCGACATGCATCACATATACTCTCCTTCAGTATATATCGAGTCCGGGAAGTCCTTCTACAAGATGACTTCTTGCTAGCTTGTTAATTGTTTTGAAATTGTGTGACTCAGCTTTTTGTGCCAATACCTAACTTGATTCAAATTGTGCTTTTGCTAAGAGACAGTGTTGGGTGTTGCGAGTTGACCAATCCACTACATACATATTCTTCTGTTTATTTCCTTGCAAAGACAACTTCATTTGATTCAATATCCTTGATTTGGCATACACCCATGTTGAATCCAACATTGTAGCCCTTGTCACAGAGCCGATCGATACTCGCAGAGGTTGAAGTTGAGTCCTTCAACATATGCAACATCCGTGATTTCTAATCCATTCCTCTTGATGGATCCAATGCCTCTTATTTCACCAGAGCTTCATTTCCCCAAATATGACTTTGGCTCCTTTGACTTCCTTGAATTTTGACAGATTTCTCTTATTTCCTCGTCATATGTCCGGGAATGTACCACTATCCATGTACCAGGTTCCTTGGCACTCACTCACTTCCTTGAACCGCAATCAAGGAAATTAAGTTTTAGGTACCCATACTTGTCTCGGGTCCCGAGGGGTTAGAATTGTAAGATGATCCAACCAACCTATAGCCAAATGATTTGACTCTAAGGGGTTGCCATCTATCGTGCCATAATCATAATTAATTCTCGCAAATTGCTTGGGGATTCTGGTTCATACAAAATTGCTCTCTTTTGTCTCAGATGCCCGCATATGTGTTTTAGCAATTGCCTTCCTTGGGTAATTGTGGTGCTTTTGAGTGTAGTGCCTAGGTGCATGTGTGTGCTTTGATGAAAGCTCTTATACTTTTGGAATGGCCTTTGTTGAGTTCTGGCCTTTGCCACTGGGCTTATATTCCATAAGTCTCTGCCGATAGTTCACATTGTTCCAATCAGCTTGGCTTGGATATTTTCTACCATTCCCATCATATGTATTTCTTTTATGGATTTTCTCGAATTTTTGGTAGCTCTGCTTTCTTCTTTACGAGTATTTTCGTTAGGAGTTTGCCGAGGACTCTTGAATCTCTTCTCGCTTGTCCTTTCAAAGATACTCAATCGGTCGTTTTCCTTTTCCTTTGTAACCAAGGCCGCTTTGCTTAGTATTGTGCTTTGGAGTGAATGTGTGTGCAACATTTAGAGTTTTGGGTTTTTCAGGACTCTTCATGACTTGAAGATCCTTTTTCCAAAATTACTTGAGGTTTGACATGGCACAAAGGAATTAAATCCTAAGCCTGTCTTGTCTCCACATTCTCTTTGACTCATAATAAGATCATCCAATGATTTAGATGCCTTAGTGAATGAGGCAATAACATTTTTGAGGTCATTCTCCTCTTTTCTATAGCAGCAATTTCTCGCTACTAATTTAGCATTTTCACTTTTAAACTTTCATTTTCAACAAATTTATTTGACTTAGAGTACTCGGCTACTCCTTAGTCACTTTGAGTTTTGACTTTTAAGTAGGTTGTTTTCCTCATTCAATAGTGTGTGTGAGGATTTAATGTGCTCAAAATCTTTCATCATTTTGCCTAATGAATCATAAAGATCAGTGAGGTGATGAAGTGTGTGTGTCACGCTCACTATCACTAGTGTCCGAGCTTGTTGAATTAGATTGTACCTCATCTTCTTGATCTTGTTCTTTGGCCATTAAGCTGATCAAGGCTTCTTCTTCGAGTCACGAGTAGTCACCACCGCTCTCAATCAATCACTGCCTCTTCTTGATTTGTTTGTCTCAGTTAGCCTCTCGCAGCCCATCATTGCCTTTTTTTTTTTTTTCTTGTCTTCTTTCTCTCAAGACCTTTCTTTCTTCTTCATTTCTTGTACTTGTTGACTAATAGGATATGAGCAAATAATGGCATAGTGACCTGGTTGTCTACAATTCCAACATAGATATTCAGCCTTTTGATCACTCTTTCTACTCGAGTTGTCACCCTTTGATACTTAACTTGTTGATGATCTGTTCTCTTGGTTGGCCTATCATCCCTTGATTTGGAGGAGCCGAGTGTCTTCTCGGGAAGATTCACCCTTTTCTCTTGTAGTTCTTGTTAAAGAACTTGTTAAATCTTTTAACCATCGTGGTTATTTCTTTCGGGTCAATTGCCTCTTTGACCTCGGCTCTCTTCCCATCTTTGACAATTAGAGCAAAACTGTTTTGGGTACAATTGCCTCTTCCTGGTCTTTTCTTCTCACCAAACTCATAGGCTTTGAGGTCCGAGAATAGTTCATGGTTGGATGTCTTTGATAGGTCCATGGAATGTCTCTGCCATGACCTTTATTTCCCATTCACCGAAGACTTTTTAGGATCTTCATACACATTTCCTTCTCGTGTATATTCCTTTCCAAGTGTAGACTGACTCATTTGTGATTTCAGTAAACCGAGCGGCCCAGTTGATCCAGATTCTCTCCCGAGATCATTTTGAAATTTTCAAACTTCAGACAACATCGATAATTTGTTTTCTTTGATTTGCTTCCGAGCCTTCACAAATCAATGTCACTTGTCCGCATTTCTTTAGCCGTTTTGCATGATTTGACTTTGTTGAACATGGCTTTGTCCAAGGTTTTGTAGAGGATGTCCTTGGCTACATTATCCAGGTTGTATCTTTTTCTCGTCATCATTTGTCCACTCGCTTCTTGGTTTTTCAACCATGACCGGGTCCGGGAGCAACATCTTCTTCTCCTTCACCGCAACTCTTCGCAAATTTGTGTTCACTTTTAATATTTGTAGAGGCCCATCTTCTATCACTATCCACATCTCATCATGTAATGCTGATAGATGAGCCTGCATACGAATTTTCCAATCATCAAATTCTTCAATGGTGAACATAGGGATGCGTGTTAGATTTGCTTCCATGATAATGACTTTTAATAAAAAGAGTTTTGAAAGTTTAAGTACTAAAGCAGACTTTGAAAAGTTTGGAGATCTAGTTCAAGAACAAAGTGCGGAGGGTTCAATGAACCAACCGCTCCGATACCACTTGTAGGTCCCAAGGGGTGTAAGTGTAAGGTTTAGAAGGGGGTTGAATAAACCTTACCAAATTTTCGATTTAAATTTTTTAAATCTACAGAGTTAATTCTACACAATTGTGTCCTTGATGTACAATAATTAGTCACTCAAAGAGTTAATCTTTCAAATGCACTAAATTGAGCCGTTGATGGAGTAACTCAAATTTGCTGGCTACAATTTAACTCATTTGTGGTTTTATTTTCAATTGGAAGACTTAACACCCTTAAGTTTGATTAAGCAAGATATTAGAGCTTGATTTAGATTTGTAAATTATCAAATGGATAGCAAATTTATCACAGATATAAGCAATTAAAAGTGCAGAATTTAAATGTCGAAATGTAAATGACACAAGAAAGTTTTTATAGAGGTTCAAGATGGGGTAATTCTTCTACTCCTCTCTTCTCCAACTCCGGAGGAATCCACTAAGTAATGATCAGTTTACAAAGTGGTAAATGTCCGATACAAGTCTTGATCACAAAACCCAACTTGATCCTTTGGGACTCGGCCCCGAGACACCTTGATCACTCACCGGCTTCTCGTGACGACTCGGCCTTCTTCACAGGCAGATGCCTTGCTACTACAACTCACTTGCTCAAGCTCTTTGGATTTGATCACGAAGCCCTCCAAATGCTTAAGACTTAGTTCAACCTTGAACTTTTCTACAATCCTTCCCGGAAAGTAGACCCTTTTCTTCAAGAGTTTCCTCTTCAACTCGATTGAAGTTCTCTTTCCTTCACAAGTGAGTGTTGGATTGATGTACTTCAAATGTAGGCTTGAGGATTGAGATTGTTTCAGCTTTTTCTAATGTGCTTGTGTATCTCACGTATGTGTCATTCATGCATCATCTTTCTCAAACTAACTCCTCAGCCTTTTTTATAGTGAACTTTCAAAAATTTGCCCGTTGAAGAGATAGACTTATTTTTGAAAGTCACTTTAAAATCGTTGGCTTGCGCTTCTTGGAATTGCCGTTTCCTCGTATGAATTATTCTTTTCACCTTTCGAGTTTCGACACGGTGTAGTGCTTCCCATTGGTTCATTCCTTTTGCACGCTTCGGGACCGAGCACTCCAAGAAAGGTTGTATGGAGATATTACTTGTTTAAGTAAATCTCTTGATTTTCGTGCAATGGTTCTTTTACGCTTATCTCGACTTGACCGCATTTCCTTGCTTTCCCAAGTGACTTAGAGTCGCCTTCCAATCATTGGATGACTCTTCTCACTTCAACTTGAGACTTGGCTTTTCTTGAGTTGACTTGACGATGCTCCACTCACCGCATCTCACAGCCTTCTTGAAGAGTGTTCCCGTCTACTCTTCTTTGCCATACTCATTGCCTCACACAGAGTCTTCCTTCCGATCTTGATTGTCTTCTTGCATGTTAGGCGTAGTCTGTCTTGACCACCTTGGCCAGCGACTCTTTTCATTACAATGCATTTTACAACAAGAATGGGGTGCCAACTTTCTATTCTAAGTTTTACATGGCATTCATCAAAATCTAAACAATAAAATTCCTAACACGAAGTCTCCGATTCGGACCCATTAAGGCATTGACAACTCGATGACTGCGTTGATGAATCGTTGAGTGTATTGACAAAGGGGATCAAGAAAATGCGGTGCGAATAATGGGGAGTTCCTATAGATCCCATGGAGGAGGCTAATTATGTCAATAACCGGAATTTCAATAATTACGGAACAATTAGACTCCTACCCCTTATCATCCGGAGTGAGAAATCATGAAAATTTCTCATATGCAAATACGAAGAATGTGATGCAACCACCACGGGGGTTTAGTGTGACAAATGGTGTCATTAATTCCGAGGCTAAGCCATCTATGGAGGACGCCCTCACTTCATTTATGACTCAGACGCAGCTCGTTTATGAATGAGACGAGGAATCGATTTAGTAAGGATGAGGCGTTAAGCCGATAAAATTGAGAATTATGTCACTCAATGGCTAACATCATGGGGTCCCAAATGAAAAATCTTGAAACCCCAGATTGACTAATTAGCTACGATTGTAGGTGGACAACATCGAAAGGCGATTTCCGAGTAACACCGAGGTAAATCCAAAGGAACAAAGTGTAAAGTCATTCGTCCGAGGAGTGGAATGGAATACGAGGGGCTAAAATTAATACCGGAAAGCACTAAAAATATGCAGAATGCATGACCTATGCACCAAAGACACGGGCAGTCGTCGCGTGATACGTAAAAAGCGATTATCGACCGGGTGATGCGTAAATCAAGCAAATGGCGACGTGGAGGCCGAGGAAGGAATTAAGGGTCATATTGATGAGCAAAAATGGTCTGAGAAGCTTAAATCTTACTCTAACCCTGATTTTTCTAAACTTACTACTCCCCTTCCTTTTCCCCAACAATATCAAAAGAAAACGTTAGACGCGCAATTTGCAAAATTCCTTGATATATTTAAGAAACTGCATATTAACATACCTTTTGCAGACGCATTGGAGCAGATGCCCAATTATGTTAAATTCTTAAAGGATGTTATGTCGAAGAAGAGAAAGATGATGGTTTTGAGAGTCAACTGGACAGAGGAATGCAAAGCTGCAATAATCCAAAGAAAACTACCTTTAAACTTAAAGATCCGGTGAGTTTCACTATCCTGTGCAATGGTGGTGTTTTCTTTAATAAAGCACTTTGTGATTTATGAACAAGTATTAACTTGATGTTTGTAAGTCCAAGCGCTACGATAATCTAGAGGGGGTGAATAGATTATCTCCATCTTTTCGATTTTACCCTCTTTTTCGAACCGAATGCTCAAAGACAATAATAAAGGTGCGGAATGTAAACAACACACGTCGATTTAAAGAGGTTCAACCCACCTAGGGCCTAATCCTCTACCACCCCAAAGATATCCGGGATGGATTTCAAAAAGAAAAAGATTCTATTAATTTACCACAAATTAATACAACACCAACTTACAACAACACCTTGAAGAGCACCACACTCTTCTTCAACACCACCTTTGAGATTACCACAATCTCACTTGAAGATTACCACAATCTCCAACGGCACCTTGTGAAGATTACCACAATCTTCAACCTTGAAGAATACCAAATTCTTCAACACCTCAACAAGAAGATTACCACAATCTTCTCACACCTAACACCTAGATCACCCAAGTGTGTTCTTACCACAAGAACACTCACAAGGATATCTTGTGTTGAATGATTACCCAAATTCAAGATTACAACTCGATAATTGATAATACAATAGAGTGCAAGTGTAATCAAGAAAAGCCTAGACCTCAAGAATGTGAAAGTGAATAGCTAGGCAAATTACAACAAGAAATAAGACAATGTAAGAACAAGTGTATTCTTGAGTGTATCTTGTTGTGTTGTAGTTTTCTCTCTTGTTGTTGTGCTTCAAATCTTCCTCTATTTATAGGAGATGATTGATACTTGATAGCTCCTCTTGGAATCTGATATCTACAAAAAAAATTGCAATTAAAATCAATATTATAGCTGTTAGAGATCAATCCCACAAATTAGGGAAAAGTCGTCACGCACAACGGTCGAATTGACTTTTGTCAAACTTGAGGCGACCGGTCGCGCACAAATAGACGTTTGAAAATGAGAATACATATTTACAGGCGCACGGTCGACGTCTACCTCGACCGGTCGGCGCCGACTCCAACCGTCGACAAACTAAAAATCAAGGTCGAGTTCTGCTTTCAATATTTGCTCCTGTGCACGGCCGCTCTATAGTCGTCGGCCGACGGCACGCTGCCGGTTGCCCTATAGGGCGACCGGTTGCCCGACCATTTTCTCGCAAACATGAAGTTTTCTATTTTCCTCAACTTTCGTGCACGGGTTGCCTATACGGCGACGGTTGACCTCAAAACAAAAGTGTTATCCAATTTTATATCGAAAATAAACTTCAAGAAATACTCCGAAAAATAGTGAAAATATTTTAGACCGATCGGGAGTATTAGGACAACATTTAGAAACATTGTTTTGGTGTAAAAATACATTAACAAAAAATCATTAAAAGTGTTGTCCAATTTTGTCGAAAATAAACTTGAAGAAATACTCCGGAAAATATTAAAACCATTTTAAATCATTTAGGAGTATTTGGACAACCTTTAAAACCATTGTTTTGGTGTAAAATCAAAATCATCAAAATCATGATAAAACCATTTATCAAACAATCTCCCCCTTTTTGATGATTACAAACCAAAACAATTTTAAAGAGGTCGATTTTGAAAACAAAACAATTTTACCGGTTAAAGAGAACTATCCGTTGTGAGCGACAACATTCCATGCAATAAAAACACAAGGATGGGAGTAGAGATATTCAAACACATATAGCAAATGCTCCCCCTATCAACATGCACAACAAGAGTTATATAGAAGCAACTTAAACATAAACTAAAATATTAGCTTTTCGATATTGAGCTTAAGTATCAATAACTTAAAAGCTCCCCCTGTCAAAGAGACATCATTAGAAACATATATAAATCCATATTACAACCAATGGACCAAGAGTCATACACAACTTATGGCTTTAGGAAGCCATAGCTTATAACTTCTTTTCGTTTGAGCTTATCTTAGCTTCTTTGAGCTAAAGAGCTCATAACCCGTTTCTCCCCCTTTGGAATCATCAAAAAGAATGTTAGCACGATAAATACATCATATATTTATATCAAAGTGCGCAACTAAACCGATGTATCGAGCTATTTGAACAATGAAGCTTGTAGGCCAAATGGGAGGGAAAAGTCGATCATACGACTTGTAGAAGCTTATGAAAAATCATTTGATTTGCAAAAACATGATCTCTATAAATATATGAGACTTTTGAAATCGAGAGAATCATGTAGGTGATGAATATTTCATTGAAACATTTTATCGAACACTTGATGGGCGTCAAAAATTGAAGAAGATATATATATATATAGCCCTTGTAAATGCAATCAAGCCAAGTTTTTCATCACCAAAATCAGTTCAAACACAAAACAATACATCATAAATGACAAGCTCATCAAATTCATATGAAACTTCCATCAACAATATAACAAATAAGTCACAATCTCAGGGTTCAACCCAATTGAGCAAAGGAAGTAGAATTCTTACCATTTAATCGGTAAAGACGAGCAATGATGATGATAATCGAGCTAGATAATCCCCACAATATTAATTTTATGAAACAAAACACATTTGAAGTGAAATGTTTGTGAAATTTGCAAAGGGACGAAATATAGAAGAAAACTTGTGAAAATAAGAATCCGAGGACAGAACACATTTTATCTCGAAAATGGCTTAGGCATGACCGTTCTTTGTTGAGGGCGACGTCGTTCGCGTTGAGGGCGGTTGCCCTCAACCCCATTAGCCCACTGTCTTGCAGGTTTTTCAAAATCCGAATTTTGATCAAAAATCCGATTTTTCGCCCCTAAGTTTTAAAAACGTGCAAAATGCAAACTTAGACCTCATTCAATATACATTATGTCATAATCAACATTATTAGGACAACATTTAGAAACATTATTTTGGTGTAAAAATACATTAACAAAAAATCATTAAAAGTGTTGTCCAATTTTGTCGAAAATAAACTTGAAGAAATACTCCGGAAAATATTAAAACCATTTTAAATCATTTAGGAGTATTTGGACAACCTTTAAAACCATTGTTTTGGTGTAAAATCAAAATCATCAAAATCATGATAAAACCATTTATCAAACAGATGCCGTTGTCCATTTTCAGGAAACTTGGATTGGGAGAGGTGAAGCCGTCTACAGTCACTTTACAACTTGCAGATCGATCACTCACTTATCCGAAGGGAATCATCGAGAATGTGCTCGTGAAAGTCGACAAATTCATATTCCCAGTGGATTTCTTAGTGCTAGATATGGAGAAAGATAACGACGTTTCTTTGATACTTGGGCGTCCATTCCTGGCTATTGGGAAGGCCTTGATAGACATGCAAAAGGGAGAACTCACTTTACGGGTTAATGATGAGCATGTGTTATTTTCTATCTATAAAGCGATGCAATTTCATAATAGTGTTGAGAATTGTAATTTCATTGACGTAGTTGAGTCTTGCATTGATGATTACGTAGATCATACATTGTCTCAGGATGATTTAGAGTTTGGTTTAACACATTCGTGTTCGACGTCAAGTGTAATGCTTGATTTCGATAATCAAGACTTGTATGACTATGTTTGTGCTTTAGATAATATGCAGGAACTACCGAGAAGCGCGAGAGGCAAAAACACGAAGAAAGACGTGTGAGAGGCAATTCTACAAGAACACACGACCTATCTTGCTGAGCACGACCAGGTCGTGCATGATGCCGTAGCGAGTCTTGAACGAACATGTCCAGGGACCCACGACCGCACATCCGAGCCACGACCCACCAGGTCGTGCGTGATGCCAAAGAGATCCGGTATAAAGTGAAGGACGCACGGCCCGTGCGCAAGTCTGAAACACCAAATTCGACCCTAGAACTCCTGCCATTACCCGAGTATCTCAAATACGCATTCCTTGGGGCAAACAACACGAATCCGGTAATCGTATCATCCCTTTTAACTTCAGCTCAGCTTGATAAATTGCTTAAGGTATTGAGGAAACATAAGTCTGTGATAGGTTGGTCGATATCTGATTTAAAATGCATAAGTCCATCGATTGTCATGCATAAAATTCAAATGGAAGATGTTTATAAACCTTCAGTGCAGAACCAAAGACGATTAAACCCTATAATGCAAGAGGTTGTTAGGAAAGAGGTTTTAAAATGGTTAGATGTTGGAATTGTGTATGCCATTTCTGATAGTTCTTGGGTGAGTCCGGTACAAGTGATACCAAAGAAAGGGGGGATGACAGTGGTAAGGAATGAAAACGATGAATTGATTGCGACTAGGATAGTTACTGGGTGGCGTATATGCATTGATTATAGAAAATTAAATGGTGCCACTCGTAAAGATCACTTTCCCCTCCCCTTTGTTGATATGATGTTAGATCGTTTGGCGGGATTTGATTATTACTGTTTTCTCAATGGTTATTCCGGGTATAACCAGATCATGATTGCACAGGAAGACCAAGAGAAAATGATATTTACATGTCCCTATGGTTTGCATTGCATTCCGCATGCCATTCGACTATGTAATGCACCCGTGACTTTTCAGCGATGTATGATGGCCATATTTCATGATTTTATTGAGAAAATAATGGAGGTTTTCATGGATGATTTTTCTGTATTTGGAAATTCTTTTGATCACTGTCTTGATAATATTTCTCTAGTTTTACAGAGATGCGAGGAAACTAATCTTGTTTTGAAATGGGAAAAGTGCCATTTTATGGTACGAGATGGCATTGTATTAGGCCACCGAGTTTCTTCTGCAGGTTTAGAAGTGGACAGAGCAAAGATGGTAGCAATTGAGAAACTCCCACCTCCAACAAATGCGAAGGCAATCAGAAGCTTCTTGGGGCACGCCGGATTCTATAGAAGGTTCATTCCTGACTTTTCTAAAATCACCAAACCTTTGAGTCATTTATTAGAAAAAGAAGATATTGCTTTCAATTTTTTCGATGATTGTTGGCAGGCATTCGAGATTTTGAAGAAGGCATTGGTGACAACACCGATTCTTGTAGTTCTGGATTGGAGTCAGCCCTTTGAGCTGATGTGTGACGCCTTGATGATTTCACAAAGAGGGGTCGTCTCGGGTCGAAAAAGGGATAAATTGTTTTGAGCCATCTATTATGCGAGCAGAACTTTAGACAGTGCCCAGCAGAATTACACAACCACGTAGAAGGAAATGCTGGCAATTGTTTTTGCATTCGATAAGTTCCGATCTTACTTGATTGGAACAACGACAATAGTCCACACAGACCATGTGGTAATTAAATATCTATTCGACAAGAAGGATGCCAAACCGAGACTGATTCGGTGGATTCTATTATTGCAAGGATTCGATGTAGAGATCAGAGATAGAAAGGGTTGTGAGAATATGGTAGCAGACCACTTGTCTTGACTGGAGTACAAAAAAGATGAGAAAGAGGGTACATATGTAATCAAGGAGGAGTTCCCCGATGAGCAGCTTTTGCTATTACAAGCTAAATTCCCATGGTACGCAGATTTTGTGAATTATTTGGTAGCGGAAGTCATGCCTCCGGATTTATCCTCTTATCAAAAGAAGAAGTTCCTCCATGACGTCAAGTTCTATATGTGGGGACGACCCTTGCTCTTTAAGAGGTGCGCAGACATGATCATCAGAAATGTGTGCCTCAAGAAGAGTGGGAGGGAGTTCTACAACAGTGTCATTCTTCACCTTCCGGGGGACACTTCGGTCCAACACGCACTGTGGCAAAGGTATTACAGAATGGGTTATACTGGCCTATTTTATATAATGATTGTTATCTGTATGTGCAGTAGTGTGACAATTGCCAGCGGATGGGGAACATCTCTAGACGACATGAGATGTCTATGACCAATGTGATGGAAGTCGAGCTTTTTGATGTGGGGAATTGACTTCATGGGTCCCTTTCCATCTTCTTCGGGCTATCAATATATTCTACTAGCAGTGGAGTATGTATCGCGATGGGTTGAGGCGATTCCGTTACAGACAAATGATGCTCAGGTAGTAATGCGGTTTTTAAAGAAAAATATATTCACTCGGTTTGGAACCCCGAGAGCTTTGATTAGCCATGGGGGGTCACACTTTGTGAATAAATTGATGAGCAATCAACTTGCAAAGTATGGGGTTAGGTACAAAGTGGCATTAGCATACCATCCGCAAGCAAACGGGCAAGTAGAGGTAGCCAATCGCGAGATCAAGCAAATCTTAGAAAAGACAGTGAGCATAAATCACAAGGATTGAGCTATGAAGTTAGATGATGCGTTATGGGCATACATGACTAGATTTAAGACACCGTTGGGCACATCTCCTTATCAGTTAGTATTCGGAAAATCGTGTCACTTGCCCGTGGAATTAGAGCACAAGGCATTTTGGGCTGTAAAGAAGTTGAACTTTGACTTCAAAACAGCGGGTGAAGAGAGGCTATTGCATTTGAATCAGATGGAAGAGTTCCGAGATGAAGCCTATGAGAATTCCCGAATTTACAAGGAGCGCACAAAGAGATGGCATGATCGGATGATTAAGAAAAGAGAGTTTCTACCGGGTGAACAAGTCCTTTTGTACAACTCACGTCTTAAACTTTTTCCCGGTAAGCTTAAGCTCAGTGGTCGGGGCCGTTCATAATCAAGAAAGTGTTGAATCCTCCAGGAATAGTAGAATTGTTGACTCGGGATGGGGAGACATTCATGGTGAATGACCAGAGGATAAAGCACTACTTTCATGGAGATTAAAAGGAAGAGGTGGCATGCCTCACCTTGCGGGAGCCGTGATCGAGTTATACAGCGCCAAGCTATAAACGTTAAATTTAGCACTTATTGAGAGGCAACCCAATGGTTTGTTGTATTAATTTTCATTTTTTCCCCTTTATTAGTTAGGATTTATTTGCTTTTCTTTTATATAAAAAAATTGAAAAAAATTGGAAAAATTCGAATTTTGGTATGGCACCACGCACGGGCAGGGCGTGCCTGAAGGAATAAAAAAAATGGCTACAGCATGACGAACGGGCAGCCCGTGCGTCTGTCAGCTAAAACATAAAAAGGGTCGCACAGAGGTTAGTTTTTCACTTCTCCAAAAATCCTTGCACCCTAAATTGATAGAGCTCTCATCCTACCTCAAGAAAATCGACCTCCTTCACTTGGTTTTCACTACAAACCCGTCCCCCACGCCAACCACACACAAATTTAGCACACACAATTGCTTTTGGTTGAGGTTTTTGATTGAAGGAAGCAACTAGGGTTTCAAATTCGCCCCTTTGCTAATTTTCGAGAATTACGGTAAGAGCTTCATGTTTTCATTCGAATTTCTTGTAGACTATGCATTAGGGATTATATGTGGTGCGTGTATTGATGAATTTGCCATGTTTTGCTCGAATATTTCTATGAGGCATATTATTGAACACCTTGTGGGCTAATTGAATTGAGGCATATTTATTTGAATTTATGATAAATCTTGCATGAGCTTGAATGTTAGGATGTTAGTGGCTATGATTCTCCACAAGTGTATTGATATTTCGACTTTGGAGCTTAATTGTTGGTTAAAATTGTGGGAAAGAGACATTATGCCTTATATGAATTGTTTGGCTTGAATTCATCTATTTCTTGTTTATATTTGGCGTGTTCGGAATCTCACATATGTTTTGCTAGGTACAAATTTAAACTCATGGCTGAACGAAGAAACCTTCAGGAGGGTAGGAGGAGACGCCCAAGGGCCGCAGCCCACACCGAGAAGTGAACCCGGATAGCCCCACGGCTAACAGTGGTTGTTCTTCTATCAAGACAATGAAATAGAGCGGTGGAATAAGTGGTCTCCCAACCAATGGCACCGACGCGGACGTTGATGACGAGTGTACCCAAACCCTCGGGGATACATGATGATGTCCGGCGCTTATTTGAAATAGTTGGGTGGACCACTTCCATGCGAGGAGGTGGCCGACATACAAGAAAATCACGCTCAAATTCCTCAAAGACACTTGATATCTATGAACATGGAGGAAATTACGAGCCCTATGAGGTGCATTTTTAGTTGGGCAACGAGCGGAGGCGCTTATCTATTGCCCAACTCAATGCCATTTTCGGGGTGCCTACTAATGCCCCATACAAAAATGCGGAGCTCTATAGCCAGTATGACTTCTGGCGATTATTAGTTCAGATGCCGGAGACATGCCCCATGCTCTACGAGGCACGCGCGGCTAAATCATCATCAATTCGGAATCCTGTGTTCGGTATATTCAATTGGTCACATCTCACTGTCTTCGCCCGCATAATAATGGGGTATGCAAGTTCAGGTGTTCTATTTACCGTGGTGTATGTTAACTCGTACGCCCTATAACACGACGGCCCATTTTGCGGAACATGCTGAACATATGGCCAAGCAACCAAGTGGCATGATTTTGATTGGAGGGATGATCACTCTCATTGCTCGGCATTTTAATGTGGATTTGAGAGGCTTAGAGCTAATTGAGGGTAGTAGGAGGATCAACATGGTGGCCCTACGCCAAATGAAAATTATTATGGAAGAAGAGGGCATGCACCTCTTCCAACAAATGGTCAAACCCGCCTTCCCACTTCCTAACCCGCCACTCACTGTGGCCAATATGAATGATCGGCCAATTTCTTGATGAACTCGAGGTGCATACCGAGTTATGGAGGCCATGATTGCGCGAAAAAGGCAAAGGGTCGTCGGGTTGCCTGATGAGGATGATTAGGTGGCCGAGGGCGATGGAGTATGACATACAAGAAAGGGGTTTCGAGCAAGGGTTCTGCCAAGAGGTGCCCGACATACCCGAGAGCTCTCACCAGGGTGAGGAGCGAGGGGGGCCAGATTATCATGACTATCTGGATAGATTATTTGCTCTTGAGGAGAGCATGCGGCAGCACCAGTCCCTAGCTTCAAGATGGAACAAGAGAAAAGAAGCATGGCGCAGGAACAGAGGAGCCTAGAGATGATGCAGATGATGCATCTGATACACAAGTGGCACATCTCCCAGGGCCACTTTTCGCCGCCATCCCCGCAGTGAGTCAGGTCCATTCCACACTTTTCTTTGAAATTCTATCTTCTCTTATGTGCGATATAATTCCATTCAAGTTTGGGGGGAGAGAGTTATTTTGATTGAAGGGTGTGGCGGAAAAAAAAAAGGGTGCAAAAAAAAAAAAAATTGCATTCATATAGTTTCATTTAGAGCATGTAGGTTGCATAGCATTAGAGCATGTTTACAGTTTTTAGCACGTTTATTGCTTTATTAGGTTTTTAGGGAGTGAGTTGACCATTTTTGTGGTGTTTGATGTGACCTTGGGAGATTTTATTGAAACATGTTGTGTTGTTTTGAATTGGGTGTTGAGTGCGAATTGATCATGTTGAGAATAGATGATATGGAGCATGTGGATATTGATAACATGGTTGTTATTCTTTGAATTACGCAATTGCAAGCCTGTGAGCTTTGAGCCTTTACTGCTTTCATATTATGCAGTCTTGTTTGTTGATTGAGTGTGTCATTCATGTTGATTTGAATTCTAGAACTTGCTCGTATCTCTGTCAAAGCCACATGTTGTATGCGATTTATGAAAATGATTTAAGGCCATTTTTGTAAGCCTTTCAAGCCTTTTGCCTACCTAATGACATTGACTTTTCCTAGTTAGCCAATTTGAGCATGTTGCCTAATTTTTTGATAGCCACATTTCAAGCCTTAACCTGATATATCTGTTACCCTAGATTTGAGCGTATAGCATTGAGTAAGGGGATTGAATAAGGAAGGATGTCGAGAATTTAGATAATTGTGCAAGTGTTGGTTAATGGGAATAAAAGAAGAGATAAAAGGAGGAAAAGAAAGGATGAATACTCATGAAAGAGTAAAAAAAAAAAAAAAAAAAGAAAAAAATTGACTTTATAAGTGAGTTGTTTTGAATGAACTTGTAGCCGAGATTTGTGATGTGAGGCGAAAGAAAGTGGATCTACAAAAGAAAGCAAAAGCAAAAAGGGGAGAAAAGAAATACGAAAAGTTGATAAGAATGAGAGGTGATTGGGGTAGCATATGGGTTTGAATGAAAATAATTGATTGAATGAAAGATGTGCTTACTCTATACGCTTGAGTTTGAGTCACTTTTTTATATTTCCTACCCTAACCAAAGAGCCTGCATTACAACCAAAAGAAAAAGTCCTTTTTGATTTATGAATTGCATACATTTGGCGGAGATGTCGAATTTGCAAGCTTATGGTAATTCTTCAACATTGATATGAAGAAAACACGCCCCTTATTATTCTTGAGAGGAGAGTATACAATTTACGTGAGAGTCGTGATTCAAGTATTTGCCATGGTTTTAAATGTGTTCTGTGTTAAATGTTCGAGGCTTGGTTGATTTATTGCTTGACAACTATGGATAAACGACATGCATTATGATGTGTTGTTCTTGATTGCTTTTCATTCCTCCCATTGGTGTTTTGTCTTATTTATAAAGCATTGACCGGGACTATCAACAGTTTAAGTTTGGGGGTTCGATTAGTATGTGTTTTGCATGTAATTTAGGCTTAATTGTGGATAGAATAAGTTGATATGCATGCATTACTTGAGTAAAATGGGCTATATTCTTATAAAGTGGAAAAGGTATTACGCTTTGCTCTTTTTGTAGGAATTAAACGATATTTATAGCATTTTGGTGACAAATCGGAGCATTGCGGTAAAGGACCGCCAATAATCGAGCGAATATATGATGTTTGGAGTTGAATCGAGAAGAAGTCGAACCGGGCAAGAAACGGAAAGGAACGAAGCATATACGCCTTTAGCAGAGGTGCACGGGCAGGGAGTGTGCATATTGCATGGCCCGTGCGTCATTCCCAGGTGCAGCCAAGTCCTACGGTAGGATGCACGACCTGGTCGTGCCAGGACGCACGGCCCGTGCGTCAACTCAGCGAAATAAAGTGCCTACGGCCTGACGCGACGGCTGGTCTGGCGCGCCAAGGCCGACGGGCTGGTCGTCACGCACGTCTGCAAGGCCCGTCGTCTTGAGGGAAGTTAGGTTTTGACGAATTCTAATCAGGTTTTGACCCAACTGGAGTATAAATAGAGACGAGGCAGCCCCAAACAAGGAGACACGTATTTTTGCCCAAGAAAGCAGAGAAAAAAGCAACCTTCTACTGAAGGATTCGAGAGATTGATCGAGGTCGCAACCACACGCTTGAGGATTGAAGATAGATCGAGAGATCATCGACATCCCTGAGTTTTCTCATTCCATAGTATTTTTTATTTCCGATTAGTTAGACATGAACATGAATAATTTGTCTATGAATTGTTTATTTCCCATGTCCGGCTAAACACCTTGTGATTTCGGGGTTTGGGAATAGGTTAATGGATATTTTTGTTTGATGTTTAATTGCAATTGAAGTTATTATTTCAAACCATATTCGACTACTCTGTTTTATTTCTTGTTTTATCAAATGGCCATTGGTTTAACTTATTTTGATGTATTGATTCATAATTCAAGAGATGAGTTTCAATACTAGATCTTGAGTACTTGACATGAATATTTGCATGATTGAGAAGTCTGCAAATATTTGTGAGGATTTATGATCTTTTGTGTTTTTAGGAGTTTGTTATCTTATGTTAAATAGAGATGTTAGCATAGATAATCCAATCAATGTTTTTATATACATCTCGAGAGAGAGTAAAATACTTTCGTAATTGTCTTATAGGGAAGAATAATAATAACTTTAGTTGTGATTAATCAGACACCAAGAGGGATATTAACTGAAACCATAACCCTGGAATTCATTCATCTCCTTGATCTTTCAATCAATTCTTACTTTGTCTCTTTATGATAAATTCTTATTTTAGTTTTATAAACCAATCATCCAAGTTCGATCGTTTAGATAAAAATAAGACTATTACAATCTCAATACTTCCTACGCTAATTTATTAGTCTCTATGGATTCGACCTTGCTAACCCTATTCTGTAAACTACACCGTACACTTGCGGTGAAGCTAAAAATAAGGCGAACAATAGACTGCACACGCTATTGCTTCAGCCCAAAACTCCTTTGGCAATCTTTTGCTTCTGAGCATGCACCTCGCCATTTCAAGAATTGTTCTATTCTTTCTCTCAGCTACGCCATTTTCTTTGTGGGGTTCTTGGGGATCATCAACGGTCGCCGAATTCCGTTTGCTTCGCAAAATTCTTGAAACTCTTTAGATGTGAATTCTCCTCCTCGATCTGATCTCTTTGCTTTGATTTTGCGTCCACTTTTGTTTTCCACCATAGCTTTAAACTTCTTGAATGCTTTGAATACTTCAGACTTCTGTTTCAAAAAATATACCCAAGTCTTTCTAGAGAAATCATCAATAAAGAGGAGAAAATAATTATTATTACCGAGAAATCTTGGCTTGATTGGTTCACAAATATTAGTGCGTATAAGCTCTAGTGGCTTCTGTGATCTCGAGCTTGATTCTTTTGGAAAACTCTTTCTGAATTGTTTTCCCAATAGACATCCTTCGCATAGTTGATCGAGATGATTGATGGAAGGTAATCCTCTCACCATCTATTTCTTTGATAGTAATTCTAATCCGCCAAAATTTAAGTGCCTAGTCGTAGATGCCAAAGCCAAAATGTATATCTGTAGCAAACTTTGAGACATTTTGCTACATCATTCTGGATATTTAATAAGAACATTTTATTTCTAGACATTGGCACTTTAAAGATTAAATTATTTCTATCATCTCTTATAGAAAGACTATATATTTCATGTGAATGTCATAGCCTTTCTCTAAGAGTTGTCCCAAACTCTATGATATTATTTTTCATATGGGAATGTAATAGACATTAGAAATAAATTGATGACTTCCATTCTTCAAGCGGATTAGAATTTTACCTTTTCCTTTGACCGAACCTTAGACTCATCTCCAAAAGAAACATTGTCACTTACCGATTCATCAAGCTCGACTAACATGCTTCTTCTTCCACACATATGGTTGTTTGCGCCAATATCGAGGTACCAAGTCTTGTCTTGTCTTCCACCTTTGGGAGCTCTACACTCGGAAGCATAATGTCCAATTTTTTGACAATTATAACACTTAGTTTGTGATTTTTCGTAGCTTGTTCTTGGATTGCTCCTCCCCGTCCACGGGTTGGATATTCTCTTCTATCTTCATTATTATTGAAACCTCCTCGTGCACGCCCACGACCACAACCCGCCCTTGGACACGACCTCTTCTATGTTGACCTCGTTCATTGCCCATGCTTTCTTCTTTATCTTCATTTGCATTTTAGAAAATTGTTCTACAATATCTTGCTTCGTTTTAGGTTTTTCTTCATATGTTTGTAATGACCCCAATAATTGATCAATAGTTATTTCCTCCAAACATTTTGTTTCCTCAATTATTACGATAATGTGCTCAAATTTAAGACTTAAAGAATGGAGTATCTTTTCCATAATTCCACATCATTTAGCTTTTCACCATTTCTTTTCATTTGATTAAAACCGCCAAAACCTTTGAAACTTAGTCGGAAATGATTCGACTCTTTCATATGTAAAGCTTCAAATTCACCTTTTAATATTTGGAGACGTACTTTCTTTACTTGCTCGGCTCCTTTGTGAGAAGTTTGAAGCTTCTCCCATACATCATTGGCCGTAATTGCACTTGTGATCTTTTGAAACCATCATCATCCAAAACTTGGTAGATGATATAGAAGAGCTTTCTTGTCTCTCTTTCTTGAATATTTTAAATTATCTTTTTGAGTTTGGGATAGTGTAGTCTCATCTTGTGACTCAACGTATCCTTTTTCTACAATATCCCAAACATCATGCACCTAAAAGGCCTTCATCTTGATACTCCAATTATCATAATTACTTGTGCATAGGGACTTGAAATGAAGCCACACCATTTGCCATATTTTTATGTAAACCACAAGGATCTTATGGCTCACGATACCACTTTGTTGAAGAAGGGTTATCTCAATTTTAGAAAAAATGGTTATTTAGAAATTGGAAGTGGGAAGAGGGATTATTTTTCTTTGTAGGAGGGGAAGTTATTTATGTTAAGAAATGTAAGAGAGTTTTTGGTGGACAAATATTTGTCTGTATTGATTCTTCTCAGTGTTAATGGAGAACCAATATGCATTGATGATGCAGACTCATTATTATCACATGAATCCGTTTATTCAAAATGAAAACTCCACGGATATCACCGTTGACGACTATGGCGGTGAGCCGCCAATGATCACTGCTGACGACTACTTGATCAACGGTGGCGAAGCTGAGATGATGATGATGATCAACAATATTAATAATGATGAATACTTGATGAATATCGGCGGCCCGGAAGTAAACTTGATCAACGGTAGCCAAAAAATGATAATCAACGGAGGCGGCCAAGAAGAGAACAATATTGTTAATGATGATGAATATTTGAAGAATTTGCCCGTCGGTTTTCGTTTTCGACCGACTGATGATGAACTTATAGTTCATTATTTAAAGAAGAAGGTGGAAAATGAGGAGCTGCCCCAACAATATTCATACCCTTAACGTATATAAGTTCAGTCCACAAAATCTTGCCAGTAAAATTCATTTAAATATCGATCAACTTTAATTGTTGTCTATATTCTGTTTTTTATAAGGATTAATACATGATAATCTGTCTATTAATCATGTTATCAGTTATACAAGAAAATGAATTTCCTAGTCTCTGTTCTATTCTTGATTTATCAAGTATGCCTGCTTTCTTGAAAACTTATAAATCAACGATTTCTTCAAGATTACATTCTTTGGCTCGATTTATTTTTTTGTTATTTCTACAAGAAAAGAAAAGGAATTTCTAAGTGTTGAATATATATACTATGTTTGATTATGATAGGTTTATTGGCATCGAATTAACTGATCAGTAAGGAAATATTGGTTCAAAGTAGATGAAAAGTTTAATTAATAACAAGTTGAAAATGAAATACAGGAAGGTGTTAATTCTTAGTGGATTACTCAGTCAAGTAGAATTTTGTAATACGCGTTCTACCTATATATATAAATAGGTTGTACATGCATGTGTGTATTATTTTCTGGTGCATTTGAGTCTCCCTTTTCAAAAATATAAAGTTTATTATTCTATCCCTACAGATAATTTTGGAAGAAATGAAGAGAACGAACTCTACTTCTTTACACCAGTGAAGACGAAACATAGCGAAGCTACGTACGTAGACAGAAAACCCCGGACAGATACTGGAAGGTCACGTCTGCTATCCACACCATCACATGACAATGGCGAAGAAATTGGACGTCGTAAGACATTATAGTATATTATGAGGGCAAATCATCAAACACCAATTGGATTATGCATGAGTATAGGTTGAACGATTACTCAAGTGTACGAAAAAATTTCTCGTGTGTTCATATTTATTGTTTTGCAGGTTGGGCATAATTTGGTGCTTTGTAAAATCTATAATCACAAGAAAGGCAAACAAATCAACCAAAAATACAACGAGGTGAATTGACTGTTGCAAATAGACTACGATTTTTTAAGATGTTTATTATTTGAGGTAAGTTTGGTGCAAATTGTAAAACTTGCTAAATTAAGCTCCTGTAATACTGACTCCGATAAATTAAATAGATGTTGATACTTGTTCGTAATTAATTACTTGAAGAAGGTGGTCAAAAATGAAGTGCAGCCCTCAAACAAGATTCATATGGTTAACATCTCTGAGATCTTACTGGTGAGCTTAATTAATCAGCTTCTTGTATGTATTCTATTTCAAGTTATATGATGATTAGTCTCTTCTTCTAATTTGTATTACACTCTGGTATACAACAGAATAATATCTCCAAAATAATGTCTTTGATTTCTCAGATGAATGGATTTCATCGTCTCTCATATCTTTAGAGAAGGCAATCGTGTCGCTGATGCATTGACAAAATTTTCTTATTCGCTTCCTCTAACGTCAGAGGCTCCTATATATTGACATTTTGCAAGATTTGAATACTGACTTTATTGGAAAACGGTTTTTTCATACAGTGCATTAATTATTTTTTCTTTGGTTAGGGATACTATTTTTCCCAATCAATGGTTTTCCCTTTTGATTTTACTTTGATTGGGTTTTTTAATGAGGCCCCACTTTTTTAGTTATTTGACTGGCTTGTGGTCAAATTTTCACTTTTCTTGTACATTAGCTAGTTGTTCGGCCTTGTGAGAAACACAATCTCTTCTTTTCTTTCTTTATCCGATTTATCTAAAAAAACTTGCAGCTTGCGGTTTATGAAATGGAGGCTCTTACCTTTTATAAAATTTACATAGAACCGAAGTAGATCAATATTGGCATGTAAAAAGTAAATAATATTAATCTTTCAGATTGTATGTATTGTTTAGATTGTTGAAGGCCAAAGTAACTAACCACCATACATGGTGGTTTTTTTTTTTTATCACCTAGTATATTGATATTTTATCATATATTTCAATACTCTACTATACGCTAAGTGTATAAAATGATGAAAGCCAAAATATCACGTCATTCGATAATTGAATCAGGCATGCGAAATTTGATTATAATGAAGTTAGAAATTCTACATTCTTTTTTTTTTTTCTTTTCTGGAGACATGAACCATCTAATTCATTTGCATTTTGTCTATGTTGAATCCACAATCCTGATTCTAAAATTCAAACCCGAATCTTGAAAACACGATTAATTCACGAGGGAAAACATATTGCCCTAAGAAGTTACAACATTGTCATAACCGAACGACATACATACGTTTGTTGCGCACCAAATAAGCTTTTCTGTCATTACAGCAATTTAGGAAGGTACAACATCATTCTTGCCCAAAAATAAAGCTCCTTCTCAGGACAGAGTCCAAATATAAACCTGGCCTCCACTTGTTGCACCTGCAAGCATACCAACGTTGTACGGATGCACATCAAACCGGCATGGAATAGCTGACAATAGATCACTTTCTAAAGTGGCAACAATTCTATTCCCTGGAACTGAGATAACATCAACTCCTCTCTTCATATTACCAATGTAGATGGACGAATCATCCCAACCCCATATGCCTCTGTTTCCACCGGCACGCATGGCATAACAGATAAAAGAAGAATGGCATGCTGTTAGTATTTTATCCCAACAATGTTAAGCTTACCTTGTCAAAGTATGCAGCATATAATGAAAGTAATTTAATAATTACTATTTATCAATAAGGCAGATATATTTTCGACATCATAATATTTATCAGTAATTCCAATTAGCAGTTTGCTCTGAAAGGCTCATGCATAACAAATTCTCTGAAGTTATAATGATTCAATCATGCAAGGGATGCAGTTTACTTGTCTGATAAAAAAGAAAATTAAAAAATTCACCTAACAAAAACAAGATAGTTCTGAAAAAAAAAATGCCCACTTTTCATGTCACATAATCTGAATAATAATTGAAAATTTGAAATGGACTTCAAAGGGAAGGTAAGGTAACACATCTCCTGAAAAAGAGGCCAACAAATTGTTTAAAGTAGAGACCCATTCATTTAAAACTTTTGTGACCGATAAATATGACTTACCTGAATGTGGAAATCCATCTGCCTGTCTGGTTGTAATGGTATACCATAGACGTGTTCTCGTAATTAGCTCCACTCGACAAGCCAACTTTGTCATCAATACTGCAGGAACAGATAAAAACCATATCATCCTTTGAACAAGTTGTTTGAGACGGAAATAAATGCTTGGACTGCTTAAATTAATACAAGAAAGATATTCTGCAGTGGATCAAAAGTTTAACAAAGCACAGATGCTATATATACGATTACTGCCAGGATACTTAACTATGAGCTCCAACAAATAGGGATTAACAAGATCAAAACAAAAATAACTTAGTTATAATTCCTCATTCTAACTCATATAGTGTGTCAAAGTCTTGGAGAAATTCCAGACAAAGAAACTTTTGCTAAGTTATGGTCTTAAGTAAAACAGTGACATCTAGAACTTAAAACACACTGAAAGGTTTTCAAAGGAGAAAACTACATGTGCATGAACCCAAAAACAGACCTTGTTGTTGCCAGAAACTTCCCAGTGGGTGAAAAGTAAGCAGAATGCACAGCTCTTTTATGACTAACAGTCATCAATGGTGTTGGTTTATCTGCATTCATGCGTCTCAGATCCCAAATACAAGCAGTGCCGTCTGTGGAACTTGTAACCAAGACGTTCTCATTTTCTGGGTTAAAGTCTATGGTATTGATTCTATCTTCATGTAAATCACACGATAACAAGGATTTTCCTGCTCGCACATCCCACATATTGACTCCTCCCTTACCCTCACTAAAATATAAGGATTTTATGTTATGTGGACTCAGGGACATAGAGTATACAGTGTACTCACTGCAATAAACCATATCAAATACCTCTTTCTCCACATCCATCAACCTGACAAACCCATCATAGCATGAACTGTACATCTGCACAAACAACAATAAGATTTTATCTCCGCAAACAGTGTATAGGTGGATAAATCTAATATACAAAATTGATATATAGGCAATATTTCCGAAATGAAGAACAAGATGAATAAAGAACATGAAGCATATTGCAAATTTATACACCAAAATAAATGCTTAGTTTGTCCTAAAAATCTACCTTTTTTTATTTAATCATCAGTGCATAAATTTAGCCCCAACTTTTCACTTCTTGGAAGTTAAAAATAGAGAAACTGCTCGATAGTATAAGACATCATGATGATTTAGCTGTGTTTCATTAATAGCCTATCTCGCTAAAATATCAATCAGATGAACCCCTGGTTTTGTCATTGTTAGTCCAATTTCAGAAATGAACAAATGATCCTTGTCATTGAACTGGTTGAATCATGTTTAGAAGGTGGAACAAACTTTCTGCACAAAATATGCAAGCATGCAGCTTCAATCTAATTCCCGTCCGAAGGATTAAATCTATGTAAATAGGACAATTTTGCTCGGAGTATATGATTCAGCCATGCTTGGACTATTCATTAAAGCTAAGCACAATGTATAACAATCCCAACTCTCCAGATAAGCAAAGGAGCAATAAAAAAATAGTTGTACTCATACCTTTGTTATGGAATAGGGGTCAATCACAATTCCAGAAATAGGCCCTGAATGTGGGTGAAACAGATAAATCCCATCACCATCATCTTTCATGCCATTAACATTCCAAAACCCGATATCTCCAAACTTGTTTCCAACAACAACCATTTGCATATCCAGTGTCGGAAAAACTTCAAACTCATAATCCTCCCTGGCACTAATCGAGCTATATTCTCAGACTTCAATTGCAACTTATCCACATTAACTGCACCCAACAACATTTTTCTTCCTTTGAATGTCTCAAAGTCCTCACTTTTCTCCAAATTATCAATGGATTCACAAGGAACTGTATCACCTTCACTCAGTATGGATTTTTGTGAACATGAGAGAGTTTCTATCAATTTCTGATCTAAACCATCATCACCAGTGTATGCATCTCTCATTGCAAGGGGTCCCTGTTCCCGAGGGGATTTCCTGTCTACCGAGTAGGAATTCAACAGGGGGTTTTCTTAATCTGCTTTTCATAATCGATATCATCACTGAGACCCTTGGCAGTAGCAGCATCAGGTGGCACCCCACGAGTCCTTAGCGACCGCCGCAGAACCACAGGACTTTCAGTTTTAGGCTTCTTTACTGGACTCCGTTTATAAGATTTACCCTCAACCCTGCCATAATTATATACTCTTCAATTCTAACCGAGAATTTAGAGACATTCTATCAAACACATTCTTAACTGCAAAAAAATATAAGCAAGGAAGGATTATTTTTGCATTGACAGAAATCCTCTTGGACAATTCTCGGATAGGCAACTGTCACCCAATTATTTTGCAACAAATCCCAAAAAACTACCCATTATTTTGACCAAAAAAAAGAGAAAAATAGAAACAACCAAACACGCAACAAATCAATAAAACAAAAACACATATAGAGGATAAAGAAGAAGAAGACCTCTGGCGTTTGGCGGCGACGGCGGATAGGTCGTTGAGCTTTGAGTGGATTTTGAGCGCCGCCAGCATCTCGTCGTTCCGCTTTATGTTTTCCAGTCTCCGCCGCTCGTACTCTGTCATTCTCTCATTGTTCCCCATTTCGCTTCACCCAGACGACGAACTTTACTTGACGATTTTCCGACGAGTACAGTATGCAATCTGTCGAATGCTTTTTGAAGTCTGCCCCGGCGGTTCTGGACGGCGCGTAAATTTAATAGGGACGAAACAATATGAAAAGGCGCGAAACCGCGACATTGAATTACGTGGCCTGTTCATGACCGTGAACTTCGGCCCATTGGATTCTTGCTCCTGTTTGGGCTTTTTAATTGTATATATTTATATACAATTGTACTGGACATGGTTTCAGACATATATTATTGGGCTGGGCTGGCTCTCCTAACTGTATCTCGATGTCTACAATTTGAAACCAACTCGAATAGACTACAGTCTACAGCCATATTTATTCATATTAATCTATCAGCCACAGCCGGTTAAAGGAATCTCCAATCATAAACCACTTATGGGTCTACGTTGTGGCAAATCATAAATTTAAGAAAATCTATCACTTCAAGCACCCAAAATTTCAATCTTTATAATTCAAGCACCCAATTTTTATTTTTCTCTCAACTTAGGTCCTCTCTCAAATTTTGGGTTTCACTTCAAGACCCAAAATTTCAATCTTTCAAATCAAGACCCGATTTTTATTTTTTTCTCAAATCGGGCCCTCCCAAAAAATTTTGGTTCTCACTTCAGTTTTAAAATTTAATAAAAGGGAATGTAATCTATCACGCCAAACCACACAAAAATATTTTTCTTTTCTTTCATTTTTTCGCTCATCCCATTTCTCCTAATCGATACTTGTTTTAAACTTTAAAATTCAATCATAATTTGACTATCTTATTTTTTTTTAGTAACCAAAAAATTTTTACTACTTTTTCATTCATAATTGGGATATCTTATTTTTTTATTAACCTAATTACTATTTTTTCATCTTGTTAACTTCATATATTTAGATGTAGATCTCAGATTCGCACATTAAACAAAATTGACAATAAGTATGAAGTAGGAAAAAAAAAAGAACGAGCGAAAAAAAGTGAAAAGCGGAAGGAAAAGATTTTTTGTGATCGACGTGATAGATTACACTAATATTTCTTTTTTTGTTAAATTCTAAAACCTAGAGTGAGAACCCAAAATTTAGGGAGGTGCCCGATTTTTTGACAAAAAATAAAAATTGGGTCTTGATTTGAGAATGTTGAAATTTTAGGTCTTATAGTGATAGATTTTCTTAAATTTGGACCCTATTATGAAATTCTCCCAACGCTATTCACACTATCTTTTTCTTTAAATACACTCATATCTTAAATTCGTGATGGTTAAAAGGTTATAATATCCTTACTACCTAAAGCATTTATAATTATGGGTGTGTAGACAAATTAAATTTGCACCAATCAAATGGTGACATGTGAAATTTCATATTAAATATCAATTTTATAATTTCTATTTATATTTGGGAATTTATTCAAATTTAATTCCTAATTTAAATAGTTAATTTATTGATATTTTTAATATATATTTATTGGCCAATTAAAGATTGCCAAATGTCAAATTCTTATAAATCAAGATTTATCTTGATTTATTATTATTTCTCGATAATTATCACAATTTGTGATTAAGGAAATAATATTAAATATTAAAGGACCAATCAAGTTAGAGTCCTCTCTCATGTGAGTTATCTAAGAACCCCTCTCCTACAACTATAAATAGGGTCCTTCTCAAGGAATTAATGGACAATTCAAAGAGAATGAATCCAAACAAGAAGGCGGTGGGAGAAAATTTCTCTCAAGGCAAGAAGAGCATATTCAAGGAGATCCACGGTGTTCAAGGCGAAATTCAAGGCGTTCATCGCGAGTCCACCCAATCACGGCGTTTGATTCGGGAATAAGCTTCCAAGCCCTCGAGTAAACGTTATTGAAGTCGAACCATCTTGGAGGAAGATCAAAAGGTCAATTTCACCAAGAAGTTCATATATTCAAATCAAATATCATCAAATATATCACGTTTGATTCGAGATCAAGCTTTCAAGCCCTCGAATTAACGATATTGAAGCTCAAGTTTAAGTTTGGAGAAGATTGTCAAGAATTCATCTCCAAATTCTCAAATTCCGGATATTATATTTTTTGAAGAAAAGAATCGGAGGATTTCTAGAGATTGTAACCCTTTTGATAGTTTGATTCATATATATTCAATTTGTACTATTTTTCTTGTTTGTTATATTAGACAATAAAAATTTGTGTTACAAATTTTTGCACGCCGGTGGGACCATCTCTACCTCTCATCTCTTCTCTTCAAACCAAATTCATATGGCCAATCATTCTAAGTCCACAAATGTTAACCATTCAATGCCGAACTACGGCCGTTGCTCCAATATACAAGCGTAAGTGGGGCAAGGAAAGATGGCAAGTCATCAAACCATAAAGTTACTCCTCCAAGACGAAGGGGCATGGAAACAAGGTGGCAAATATGGAGCCTCAAATAAAGAATCATTGGACCCGCTCGACGCCCACGCACATTCTACAAGCTCAAGATTTGAAATTGTAGCAGCCATGGTAGTCCAAGCTACTTCACTCAAGAGCAACTTGAAAATTTGACGAAAGTCATTGAAGGACTTACAAAACATGTTCAAGAACGAGACTCCCAAATCATGAAGCTAATAGACAAAGTTGACCAAGCTAATTCAAGTCATGTGATGGGCAAAGAAGTCGAAGCTCAAGATGATGTTGAAAGATCCACAAGGCAACAACCAAACGAAAAGGAGGAGTCTCCCGCAAAGGAGTTGCAAGTCCGTCGGATGGCCTCGATTTGATTGACCAAATCAAGGAGTTCATAATGGGACTATTAAAGACAAGTTTGATGGAAGCTCCAAGTCATCCCTAACTTACACCAAGCCATACACACAGAGAATTGACAATTTGAAGATGCCGATGGTTATCATCCTCCAAAGTTCCAACAATTTGATGGCAATGGCAATCCAAAACAACATGTGGCTCACTTCATTGAAACGCAATGATCTTTGGGACTTATGGAGATCACTTAGTGAAGCGATTCGTCCGATCCTTAAAGGAAAGTGCATTTGATTGGTACACCGACTTGGGGGCAAATTCAATTGATACTTGGGAGCGAGTTAGAACAAGAGTTTCTCAACCATTTCTATAGCACACGACTTAACTATTAGCATGATTGAACTCACAAACTCACGCCAAAGTGGAGGAAAGAATCCGTCATTGACTACATCGGTCGTTGGAGGAATTTAAGCCTCAATCGCAAAGATCAATTGTCGAAGCTTCAGAATTGAGATGTGCATCCAAGGAATGCATTGGAGCCTATGCTACATACTTCAAGGAATAAAGCCGAAAACTTTTGAAGAGTTAGCAACTCGAGCCCATACCATTGAGATAAGTTTGAATTTTGACCAACAAGAAAAACCCAAGTGATGTCGGTGATGATGACGAAGAAGCAGAGCCATCTTCAACTTTTCAATGCTCTTAGATACGAGCATAAACTATCTAAAGATGTCAAATAAATTATTCTCAAACGCTCCTTGATAAGAGCCTAAACTATCAATCACACTCCATGGCATGAGTATAAAAGGCCCATATCCCAAGTTTAATCAAATACTCCTTGATACGAGTATAAACTATCAATATATCCGAAATTCAAATGTCTACTCCTTGATACGAGTATAAACTATCAATATGTCTTATATTCAATCAAATACTCCTTGATACGAGTATAAACTATCAATATATCTAAAATTCAAATGTCTACTCCTTGATACGAGTATAAACTATCATTATATCTCAAATTCAAATAAAGACTCCTTGACACGAGTATAAACTATCAACATGTCTCAAATTTAAATGATTACTCCTTGATACGAGTATAAACTATCAATATGTCTTATATTCAATCAAATACTCCTTGATACAGTATAAACTATCAATATGTCTTATATTCAATCAAATACTCCTTGATACGAGTATAAACTATCAACATGTCGAAATTTAAATTAGTACTCCTTGATACGAGTATAAACTATCAAAAATCTCAAATCAAATATATACTCCTGGCCCACATGAGTATAAACTGCTTATGGCACTCCAAAAAAAATGTTTTATGAACTACGTTTTGACTTGATCTCTTTGTTAGGAGTGCACGTGGCGGCTTAGATTTTCTAAGTTCGATTACCATACGATTGGAATGAATTATGTTCATTGCGAGAAAATAAAAGGGAGTTAGGAACAGAACCCTTTCAACAATGTTCCCCGTCCTGTTGTGGTGTGCAACATCATCTACACGGGCTTCTCGTGGTGCCTGAGATTTGGGACTCTTTTAATCCCTTCCGGTGGACGCTTAGTTGGGGGCATCTTCTCTCTCGCTCTGGCCCGACCTTCAATAATGCAATGGTGTGGCCATGAAATCGACTCTTGTCTTTGGTTGTTGATGAATTGCTTATGAACCCCATCCCTCGATGGTGTCTCCTTACTTGGCGAGTTTGTCCTCGACGATGAGTTGCTTGCTAATCCCACACCATTGATGATGTCTCTTTTTGGCGAGTCTATTGTTGGCAACAAGTTTCACACCATTAACAATGTCTCCGCTTGGCGAGCCTATTGTTGATGGCGATTTTGATGATGTCTCCCCGCTTGGCAAGTTTGTCATTGGCAACGAAGTTGCTTGTGATATCTCCATGGCGTCTCTCCATTTGGATTGCTCTTGAATGGCGTTTGCTTAATGAATCCACATCCTCGATGGTTGCAAAATCCACGTCCTAGATGGCTCTCTCCCGCCTGGCGAGTCTGTAGGTGGCAACGAGTTATTTGCAAAATCCATATCCTTCATGGTGTTTCTCCACCTGGCAAGTCCATTGATGGCGGCGATGGCGTTTCTCCACCTGGCAAGTCCATTGATAGCGGCTATGACGTTTCTCCACCTGGCAAGTCCATCGGTGGTGGCGAGTCATTTGCAAAATCCATATCCTTCATGGCGTTTCTCCACTTGGCGAGTCCTTCAATGGCGACGAGTTATTTGTTAAATTCATATCCTTGATGGCGTTTCTCCACTTGGCGAGATGCATGCGAGATCTACATGGCGCCTCTCCGCTTGGCGCGGTATTGAATGATGCTTGCTAGCGAAATCCACATTCTTACGGCTTTTCCCACGTGGCGAGTCTATGATGGTGGCGATCGTTTGCAATACGCACACCTTGGCATCTCCTACGTGGTTTTGCCTTTGATGGTACGACGCCTCAAAATTAGCAAGAAAGTTGGCTCCTCCGATTGTCGACGATAAATTGCTTGCAAAGCCCACTACTTGGATTCCGTGATTGGTGAAATCTCATGAGACAACTCCTTAGGTGAAGTCGATTCATCAATTTTGACCATTGCTTCGCATATCGACCGATAAGTGGGTCATGAACCGCCAAAATAGTGCCCTTCTTAATGGTTTGACTCTCGCCGCCAAAAATAATCATATGTTGCACGCCGAAGCGAAGAAGAATATCGTTGAAATACACCATGGATAACCTATACAAAAAAATTCACAACCAAGGAAGACAAAATGCACAAAGACGAGGTTGCTGAAAAAAATACTAATAATAATAACCGAGATAACGCCGCCGCAGATGAAGACGAAATCCGAGAAAAGCCAAAGCTAAAATTAGGGCCAAACAATCCTTCGCAACTAGTCGAGCAGAGGACCCCGATAATATGCCGGAATCTCGAATACTCTTACCGCTGATCATGGAGGGGCAAATAGCTCAGTTTCTGACTTTCTGTGGAAGCTCCGAATAGAACCCGCTGCAACTCTTTTGATTTTGTTTGAAGTGAGAAAAAACAAAGCACCAGGCCCCTATTTATAGGTAGTGAAGAAGACTGATTGTTGGAGTCTTCCGCCATCTAGACACCTCATCAAAAATCCATGTTCAGTCTGGAAAAAGAATTTCAATTCGAAGAGGAAATTGGCAGCAACATTAATTCAACTATATTTGTATATCGCCGAAGTCAGGGGATATCATGTTGTTTTGGGAGTTTGGGAGTTAATCTTTCTTTTAAATCCACATACACCACGTATAACTACATGCTCCACAAATAATGTGGGCCCAATTAAATAAGAAAACTCTGGCCCTCCCAGGAGCTTGCAAAGTGGAAGTAATCCATACATCATACATGGGCCTACTACAATGATGTTCAAGTCTTTATGGGCCAGATGAGTTGGGTCAGTTTCCGGATGTGTTTTCGAAATTCAGTTCTCATGGTCATTATATATATTGAAGTTCATGATTCATTTTGCTGAAATTTCAAAGTCTATGAAGTCCTTAAAAAAATGGTGAATCGATTATCGCGACTTATTCACTTCAAAATACGTTGTTGTCGTGAACAAGAAAAGGGCGATTTGTAGACAAATTAAATTTGCACCAATCAAATGGTGACATGTGAAATTTCATATTAAATATCAATTTTATAATTTCTATTTATATTTGGGAATTTATTCAAATTTAATTCCTAATTTAAATAGTTAATTTATTGATATTTTTAATATATATTTATTGGCCAATTAAAGATTGCCAAATGTCAAATTCTTATAAATCAAGATTTATCTTGATTTATTATTATTTCTCTCGATAATTATCACAATTTGTGATTAAGGAAATAATATTAAATATTAAAGACCAATCAAGTTAGAGTCTCTCTCTTGTGAGTTATCTAAGAACCCCTCTCCTACAACTATAAATAGGGGGGTCCTTCTCAAGGAATTTATGGACAATTCAAAGAGAAGGAATCCAAGTTAAGCGGTGGAGAAAATTCTCTCAAGGAAGAAAGCATATTCAAGGAGATCCACGGTGTTCAAGGCGAAATTCAGGCGTTCATCGCGAGTCCACCCAATCACGATGTTTGATTCGGGAATAAGCTTCCAAGCCCTCGAGTAAACGTTATTGAAGTCGAACCATCTTGGAGGAAGATCAAAAGGTCAATTTCACCAAGAAGTTCATATATTCAAATCAAATATCATCAAATATATCACGTTTGATTCGAGATCAAGCTTTCAAGCCCTCGAATTAACGATATTGAAGCTCAAGTTTAAGTTTGGAGAAGATTAAGTCAAGAATTCATCTCCAAATTCTCAAATTCCGGATATTATATTTTTGAAGAAAAGAATCGGAGGATTTCTAGAGATTGTAACCCTTTTGATAGTTTGATTCATATATATTCAATTTGTACTATTTTTCTTGTTTGTTATATTGATAATAAAAATTTGTGTTACTGGTGTAAACGAATCGAGTTGGGTCAAACATAATATTGTACAAATTTGTTTGAAATTTTATCGCGCTTCGAAAATTGAGTTTGAGTCGAGTCGAACATTAATCAAGCTCGAGTAGTTTGATTTCTTTACACATATTATGTTAATTTTTACTAATCGAGTCGAGCTCGAGCTAACATTATATTTTATCGAACAAAAAATTATGTTCAAGCTTGGTTCGTTATATCAACGAAACCGGCTCAAACGAACTTTTAGCGACCGGTCTCGAGCCGAGTATCGAATAACTTGATTTGATTTTAACCCATAATTATTATGTGATCATGCCACACAATTGTGTCACGTGATTGTTCCACATAATCATGTGTAACACGATCGTGTCACATAAAATTGGAGGAAGGATATATTGAAAAATATTTGAGAGTTTAAAAAGAGAGTGGGGGCATGTAAAGAAAAATCTTCCTCTAAAAATCTCTCGACATTATCATAATTAAACACTAATTTATTTTTTTATGGTTCGCACTTTCCACTATCATAAACCTACTCATATTGCTGGGTCTGGTTTAAAAATTTAAACGTATACCCCCACCCACTATTAGGAGAGGTTTAAATGGTGAATGGATAAGCCCCCATTGGAGATGTGTATAGGGACAGACCCAGACTAGGACCCTTGAAATCTTTAGGAAATTAAAAAGATACGGTTATTTTTAGTAATTTCACTCCTATAGAGCATACAAGTGTTGGTTCTTTTTCAATAATATTACACGTACGTTTAAGTAATGTAGTTAAATGTTCTTGTATGTGCTTCGAGAGAAACATGAAGGTATTGCAAATGATGAGATCAAAACAGAAAAATAATTAAATAAGAAATAGCTTCGAAGCAACAAGAGATGCTTCTTATAGTTCCCATTATCGCAATCTCATTAACTCGATACATTTATTTGTTGTTGTTATTGATGTTCTTGAGCATGCTAGAAAGAATAGAAATAATTAATGATTCACAAAGAGTTGAAGCCAATGATTTGGTAGATATTGTGAATTAGTTTGAGGTTGTCATTTATGTAGGTCCCAAGGGGTGTAAGTGTAAGGTTTAGAGGGGGTTGAATAAACCTTACCAAATTTTCGGTTTAGTCCTTTAAAAATACAGAGTTGATTCTACATGATGTGTCTAGATGGACAATCGATTTAGTCAATCAGTAGAGTTAGTCTCTCAACGATTTCAAATTGAGTGTTGATGGAATAACTGTTTGTTGATTTTAACTCAATTGTGGTTTTGTTTACAGGAAGACTTAACACCCTTAAGATTGATTAAGCAAGATTTTGAAGCTTGATTTAGTACTTATAAATTATCAAGTGGATAGCGATTTGTCACAGGTATAAGCGAGTTAAAAATGCAAGAATTAAAGTCTTGAAAAGTAAATGACACAATGAAATTTTTATAGAGGTTCAAGATGGGGTAATTCTTCTACTCCTCTCTTCTCCAACTCCTGGAGGAATCCACTAGGTAATGATCGGTTTACAAAGTGGTAATAGTCCCGGATCAAGTTTTGATCACACGGCCCGACTTGATCCTTTGGGACTCGCCTGAGACGCCTTGATCACTCGGTGGCTTCTCGACGACTCGACCTTCTTCACAGGCAGGCGTTTGCTTTGCTATTACAACTCACTTGCTCAAGCTCTTTGGATTTGATCGAAGCCTCCAAAAGCTTAAGACTCGCTCACCAACCTTCCTACAATCCTTCCCGGAATGTAGACCCCTTTTTTCAGTATTTTCCTCTTCAACCTGGTTGAAGTTATCTTTCCTTCACGGTGAGTGTTGGATTGATGTTCTTCGTAATGTAGCTTGAGGATTGAGACTATTTCAGTTTTTCTAATATGCTTGTATATCTCACATGTGTGTCATCTATATATCTTTTTTTCTCAAACAAACTCCTCGGCCTTTTATAGTGAACTTTCAAAAATTTGTCCGTTGAAGAGATATGCTTATTTTTGAAAGTCACTTGCGATCGTTGGTTTGTCTTGTTGCGATTCTTGGAATTGCCATTTCCTCGTATGAATTGTTCTTTCACCTTTCGTAGTTCGACACGGTGTAGTGCTTCCCATTGGTTCATTCCATTTGCACGCTTCGACCGAGCACTCGAGAAAAGTGGTATGGAGATATTACTTGTTTAAGTAATTCTCTTGATTTTCAGGCAATGGTTCTTTTACGCTTATCTCGACTTGACCGCATTTCCTTGCTTTCCCAGGGTGACTTAGAGTCGCCTTCCAATCGTGGATGACTCTTCCACACCTCAACTTGAGACTTGGCTTTTCTTGAGTTGACTTGATCGATGCTCCACTTAGTCGTATCTCAACCGCTTCTATAGTAGAGTTCTGTCTACTCTTCTTTGCCATACTCACTGTCTCATGGTGAGTCTTCCTTCAAGTCTTGATTGTCTTTTGCATGTTAGGCGTAGGCCGACTTAACTCGGCTTGGTCACTCTATTTATTACAATGCATTTTACAACAAGAATGGGGTGCCAACTTTCTATTCTAAGTTTTACATGGCATTCATCAAAATCTAAACAATAAAATTCCTAACAATTTCCCCCTTTTTGATGATGCCAAAACTTAAACCATTCAAAAATGCAAATAACAAAGATACATACAGATAGTGTATTGACATAGAATGTATGCGAGAATCAATCTTTTTATTGATCATATCATTCTTGTACTTAACACAACTGTTTACAAGGTGTATCAGAGCATATAATTGTCTTCACAAAAAAATAAAGAATTTATAGCTTTATTACGTAGACTTACATTGTATGTATTTACATAATAAAATACACGAAGGGTTGGACAACAACACTTCATCTCCTTCATTTGTCTCCTTCTTTCATCTTGTTAAAGATCTTCTTCTCTTCTTCTTCTTTTCTTCTCGTTGCCTTCTTTTTCTTTTCATATGCCTTCCTGGGCTTCATCTTTTCTTATTCTTTCTGTCTCTCCCGCCATAGCCGAGTTTGTCTCTTGTTTTCTTCTTCTATTCTTTTTGCATACTCGGCGTTAGTTTTAGCCACTTTCAAATTTGCCACTTGGTCAAGCCGACCAAAGAGATCCCTCCTTTCTTTCCGGATCTACGTATTCAATATTCTTGGGTAGAGGCCTAGGTCCTCAAGCTTCTTCCTCCACTAATGCTTCTTCCTCTACCTACCGGGCGTATCTTTGTCGGTCTTCTTCTTCCGGTGAGTGACTGGAGTGCGGGTGACAGAGTGATCGCTAGGAAGTCGTCACGTCGCCTTCTTCACATAATGTGAGACCCTTTTCCCAAGTACAAGTCCCAAGCTTGAGCCATAGACATATTTGCAAAGTATCCCTCAGATTCGAGCGTTTTAAATTCGTCAATCGACGCGTGGCTCTGTCCCGACATCCGAAATGGCATAAGTGTCTCGTCTCACCGGAATGCCTCCGTGTTCTTTCAAGATGTTCATAACTCGCATCCATTCTTCCTTCCACTTCCTTCATCCCCGCTTCAATTGTTTTTCTCTTTTTCACCATAGATACATCGAGTGTTGGAGTGGCAGAGTCACGGGAGTTTCGCTTATAATGTCACCGTGAGGACCTTGTTGGGGGGTTTGTGCAATCATCAAAGTCACATCCGCCGACCCTTCCCCTCAACAAGCTTCCCTTTATTTTGTTTTAAGACTTCCTCGGTGACTTTCCCTTCTCACCGCTTCCTTTCTTCTCAAACTTGATTTTAGCGCTTAAGGTATTCCTCTTCCCCCTTTTTGGCATCATCAAAGGATAGAGGAACCCCTGCGAACATCTTTGGCAAGCATGAAGTCGAAGTCTTCGATGGTCGAGTTTTGCTTCGAGTCTCCTGCGTTGTATGCATCACGGAATTCGGATCGAGTAGCGTTGGATTCTCACGAAATCGGCTTCATTTCAGCCATGAGAAGGCTGAATTTTCTAGTCATGTGTTCTTCCAAACGTCGTATATCATTTGTATTTTGCTCACGCAGCAGCCTTTATCTCTATAGCGTGTGAGCTTCATGCATATGCTCAATATGTTCTCTCAAACTTCGTTTTGCATCGGCATTTTCGCTCTCCACCTGACAGTTGTCAACAATGTCCTGAAGTATCTTACTTGTTCCACACGCATTATTTGCTGGTTGCCACCATTCCCTTATTCTCGATCATTGTTATGCCTCTCTCAACTGTAAGGGTGGCATCTCTGTTGTCGATCGCATATCCAAAGAGGCTCGATGCCTCTCCATCCGTTCAACCTCAAGCAAATAGTGCTTTGAACACTTCTCGAACTTCGATTGATTCTTCACATTGCGGTGATGGCCATGCGGCGTCAAAATCATAATCATTTGGAACAATGGTGTCGATGGAAGAACAGAGTTGGTTTGTGATAGCGTGCTTGTTCGCTTTTTTCGACTCTTCGTGGAGTTCTCGTATCTCCAAAGTGAAAAAGGGAAAGATTCTACAAAAGATTCATCGCCAACCGGGATATGTTCGATGATGAGCGGTGCGCGTGAAGTTCTTTTGGGAATCGATCTCGCTGCGCAGCCTTGAGGAGCCTCGCAGTGGTCTCTTGTTTGGGTTTTGTTGTGAAGTTGTCCGGTTTGTTGAGCCTCATTGCCTCTCAAGCTTCGTTGGTCTCGGTTTTGAGCCTCATTATCTCAACAGCCTTCGTTGGTCTCGGTGATTTTTCAATTGCGTGAGACCGGTCCTCGGCCTTATCAATTAGCGTCATCGGACGATGATGAGATTTCCATTGGTGGCTCATCATCAAAGTTAAAGGTTTGACGAGTAGTCTTGGGATTAGACTTACTCGTGCTTGGAACATCCGCACTGAGTCTTTTGGATTTCGCACGGGGATGAATCGCTTCTTCTTCGCCTTTCCGATCCCGGAAAGGATACATCGGGATTATCCAGGGAATCATGAAGTGCACTTATCTCATTCTCGAGATGGGTCGATTATAGGGAGGGATGTTCTCTACTTGACTTTTCTTTACCCCGGGAAGTCTCAACCTCCCGTGGCCTTCACCTCCTCCAGGTCTCTCTGCAATGAGGCCTGGTCCTCCCTTTCGATAGTGTCACTGTCTTAGGGTCTTTACGGTGGCATCCATTGGAGTCTCAACCCCATGGATTGCACTTTCATCGCCGCAGTGTTAACTCCAGGGTTGTTCCTTCCTCGTGCCTCGACCGCATCGCTCAGCCGTCATTAGCCTTTCGAGCGCTTGGCACCTCACCGATGAGCAGTCTCAATCGTCCGAGCTTCGTTGATGGCAACTTGTTGTTCTTCTTGTGTTTGTATTTTCTCTACTTCGCCTCCTTGATTCGTTGTGGAGTCATCTCGCAAGCATCCTCCGACCTTGCCGCGGTGGAGGGAGTTTTCTCCTCGTTTTGGCGCACCACCGAGTGACTTGGAATGGGGTCACTTGTCTCCAAGCTCCTGGTGTTTCAATTGATTGTTCAACCGTTGGGGCAGGTGGTAACACACCTTCAATAGGGGTTGGCTCGACCGGGGTCCCCATTGTCCCGGTTCATCGCCAGTCCCTTATTGCCTTCTTCCGAGTGAGTGGGAAGTGGTAGCAGCAATGATGGCGATTTCTTTGAACCACTCCCATTGGATCAATTTCACCGTGTTCGGAGGACTCTCCTAGTCCCTCCATCAATCTTTGCTCGTGAAGGATTCTTGATTCGTGCAATGCTTGCCGCATTTGCGGCTCTTCGTAGCGGCAAAGAAAGATTCTCTCGATCCTCATCACCGTCCGAGAAGACATCAAGGAGAGGATGTGTGTGTTCGTGGTGCTGGGAGATAGGGCGGATGCTTGCCTTCTCACGTGCCTCGGCTTCCTCGCCTTGCTTTTTCTCTCTCCTTTTCCTTGTAAATCCGCAGGATGTCTAAGTAGTTGTCTTCATCAAGTCTTTGGGGGCACGTTTTTAGTCCAAGGAAATTTAGCAGATTTCTCTTCTTCTTCTATAAACTCAGCCGTTGGAACTGTTCCTTGACTTACTCAACTTCCATTTCCTCCACTCCACGCCAGACGATTTTGGATGTCCGGGTAAGGTGGAGATAGGATCATTACATCACTATCCGCTCTAGCAGTTCTTCTTGTGCTTGTGTGAATGACAGTGTGTCTTGAGTTGCCTCCTCACGATCGCCTTCAGACTTCGTCATTTCATCAATTACATCCGGAGACTCTACTTCTCCGGTAGTCTCCCAGTATCTTCTCTAGCCGAGTAACGACGGCTGTTTGGTTTCTCGATTGATCGCTTGATGATTCTTCTTCGTCTCCTAGTTTGTACCGAGAGGAATTTCAGTTCGAGACGGTGTCCTCAGTCTTGGGCGGCGGGGGTGTCTTTAGTGTCTTTTTTCGGGAGCAGCCGTCGTGGCTTTTCGGTTCTCCTTTGACGATCGGAGAAGGTATTTGTGAGTCCTTCTTGACCTGGCGCTGCGGCGGGGAGACACGAGCTGCAGGGGCAGTGACTCGCTGCAGGGCGGAGCATGTTTGGTTTTCTTTCTTTGCAGGGCACATGTCTTCTTAGCACTGCAGGGGCAACTCTCTTCTTGGGTGGAGAGAAATTTTGTATCTTCAGTGGTCATTCGATTCCCCCTCACCGGTGTCGCTCTCTTGGCGTAAAGCTCTCTTCGGCGCCGAGAGAGGTTTGCTCGAACATCCTCTTGTTAACATAGAATGCCTTCCCATGTCTAAGAGGAACTCCTTTCACCTCCATTAGCCGGCCAATCACTAGGCCATATCCTAGGGATCCTCCAAATGTGCCATCTTCTTTGAAGGATTTGTTCCCCACGCGTTCGGCGAGTCTCTTTGAGACAAACTCGGCCCGATTTTATCTTCTTTTCTTCGATGATTGCGGCCATTACAATCAGCTTTGCCTTTGACTTGATTGGTCAAAGCCGCCAAACTTGATGTCGATACATTTGGCAACTATGTCCAACTTGACTTGTGGTAATCCTCCTTGGATCTCTTGTTTGTCAGATACACTATTTTATCAAGCAAAGTCAGGCTTGGCTATTTCTTTTCCAAGCTTCCAGTGTTTACATCAACCGTTAATCTCTCGATGCTCCTTCTGCTTTGGTAGTGAGCAATGTTCGCCAAATCCTCGCGAGAGATAGTCACCGCTTTAAGTGAGGAAAGATGACTTGATTCCTTCATCGTGAATTTCAAAGCATTCACGAGAATTGTGCGACCTCCTCCACATATGTCATCGGGTATTCTAACGCCGTAAACGGTTTTAGCATCGGACGTTTCTAACTTTTCAGCGATTTTCTTCACTAGGGTGTCGTCGGACCCTGTTTCATCATTCCGTCGAAATCCACCGTAGAGCCAGGGTGTGGATTTGCTTTCCTAACTTGGTAAAGTCATAAGTTGGTGCCATTTTCCAGGAGTATATCGAAGAAAAACTCGAAATTGACTTGAAGATAGATAGGGTTTCGAGAGAATTTTGCCTTTTGCTTTTGAGAGAAAGAAATGAACAGTTTTTAGAAGTGTGAGAGAGAAACGGATGAGTATGGTTTAAATATGGTTTGTGAAAGGGCGTGCGGGTGGTTTTTGAAATGTGATCGAAATCAACGGCTTAGATTTTGCACGCCTATTTAGCATTTCATGTCTCGTATTTAATGCGGCGAGCATTTATATCCAATCATAAGCTTGGTGTGCGACTTTATGTCCGTACACATCATCATTATCTTTGACGTATTCCTTAAAACATTCCCGCTTAGTCAAAACGATTTGCGTTTTTGTCATTTTGCTCATAAGTGACTCAAGCTTATCCCTTAGCCGATTTAACTCTACTTCTCACGATTCTCTTAGTGCGACAAATTATCACCGACTATTGTTTGTCTTCCGACTGGTGATTTTGAGTGATTTACATTTCGGCTTTTTTTTCCCTTTTCTGTTCCATTTTCTTCTTTGATTCGTCGATTGTCGAACTTTAGCTCAATTAGTCCCAACTCATGCTTGAGTTCTTCAAATCTTGACTCACATAATGGTTTTGTGAAGATGTCACTAGTTGTTTATCGGTTGAGATATATTCCAGGATGATGTCCTTCTTTTCAACATGATCTCTTATGAAGTGATATCCGACATCAATGTGCTTTGTTCTTGAATGCAACACAGATTTTGAGTAATTGCAATTGCACTTGTGTTATCACACATGATTGGAATTTCTTTTTCCTCAACCTCATAGTCTCTCAATTCTTTGTCTCATCCATAGGACTTGGCAACTTAATTGCCCGCCTATGTATTCCCCTTTGTAGAGATGGCTATTGAGTTTTGCTTCTTGCTAAACCAGAAAAATCTGTTTCCTAGCATTTGACATGTGCCACGAAGTGCTCTTCTGCCCACTCTTGCATCCAAAGATAGTTAATCAATAGCCAATTAGCTTGAATCCACCTTCCTTTGGATACCATAGGCCTACTTCTTCGCTTCCTTTCAAGTATCTCAATATTCTCTTAGTGCTTTGTCATATGGCTCTCTTTTGGAGCAGATTGAAATCTTGCACATACACCTACAAAGATAGGTGATGTCCGCTCCGCTTCTTTGTGAGATAGAAAGCAATGATCCAATAAGTGCTCTCGTATCTTGTTTGATCTCTGTGCTTGCCATCCGCATCCATGTCCATTTTTGGTGATGTGTTCATTGGTATTTTTACCGAAGACTTCTCTTCCATACCAAACTTCTTCATTAAATCTACGGTGTATTTTGTTTGACTTATGAAGGTTCCATCCTTGTTTGTTTCACTTGGAGTCCAAGGAAGAATGTCACTCTCCCATCATGCTCATTTCAAATTTACTTTGCATGAGGTTTGAAAACTTTTCACACTGACTCTTTGTTTGTGGAACCAAAAATGATGTCATCCACATAAATTTGAACAAGCAAGATACTCTTTTTGTCTTGAATTAAGAAAAGTGTTCTATCTACTTTTCCTTTTGTGAATCCATTTTTGGTTAGGAATTGTGACAAAGTGTCATACCATGCTCGGGTGCCTGTTTCAATCCATATAGAGCCTTCTTGAGTTTGTATACCTTGTCTCCAAGAGTCTTTCGCTCAAATCCTGGAGGTTGTTCAACATACACTTCTTCTTCCAATACACCATTTAGGAATGCACTTTTTACATCCATCGATATACAATGAAATTCTTGTGAGTCGATAGCAAGAAACATCCTTATAGCCTCCAATCTTGCTACGGGGCAAATGTTTCATCAAAATCTATCCCTTCTTCTTGGCAATATCCTTTGGCTACTAGTCGTGCTTTGTTTCTTACCACGTAACCTTCCTCGTTCATCTTATTTTCGAACACCCATTTGGTGCCAATCACATTTTGATGTATGGGTCTTTGCACTAATTCCCACACTTTATTTCTTTCAAACCGATTCAAGCTCCTCTTGCATAGCTTGAATCCAATGTGTGTCATCCAATGCTTGTGACACGTCTTTGGGCTCTATTTAAGTAGATGAAGCAAGTGAACATAGCTTCTTGTTGAGTTCGATCTTGTTTTGACACCTTCTCTTATATCTCCAATGACAAGTTCTCGTGGATGATTTCTCATCCATCTTACATCAGCCGAGTAAGTTAGTGGATTGATCGACTTGCAGTTGTGTTGTTGTGGTCAGCTCTCTCGTAATCACTTAGCGCAAATTTTCCATTGTTTTTGAGATTCACTATCTCATCTTCTTCAATTGATAATTCAAATTTTTCCGCCAAAGATAGGGACTCTTCACGTATGGTTGGATGATTGATTATCAACCGACTCTTCAATGTCTTCTCCATTTACATTTGGTTCATCGAATACTACATGAATGGATTCTTCTCAGTAACCATAGTTCTTTTGTTGAGTATCGTAGGCTTTGCTTTCACGAGTATCTAAGAAGATACCTTCATCAGCCTTTAGCATCAAAAGCCTTTAGATTGTCTTTGCCATTGTTGTGGATGAAGCATTTACATCCAAATATTCGAAATATGCAACATTTGGTTTTCTTCCATCCAGATCTCATAGGAGTCTTTGTCATTTGTCTGTTTTATCATACATCCGTTTTGAGTGTAGCAAGTGTGTTGATTGCTTGACCCAAAATCTTTTTGGTAACCCCGCCTTGACTAACATGGTCCTTGCCGCTTCTTTTCTTGAGGGTTGTTTCCTTCTTTCGCAACTCCATTCTCACTGCTGGAGTTCTTGCTGCTGATAGTTCATGACCAATACCATTTTCAATACAATCTTTGAGTTATTATTCCATTGACAAACTCGATTCCTCTATCCGATCTTATTTTGATAATGGTTTGACTCTTCTCGTTTTGAATCCTCTTCATCATTTGTGGTAGTTTTTGTAGAGTTTCTTTCTTTCTTGCACATGAATATTGTCCATGTATATCTTGAGTAGTCATCTACTACCACCAAGGTGTATTTCTTTCCACTTATCTTTTTGGTTCCTTTGGGCCAAATAGATCCATATGAAGCAGATGCAATATTCTTGTTGAGGATGGGCATGTCTTTTCTTTGAATGACGACTTGATTTGCTTTCCTTCCGACATGCATCACATATACTCTCCTTCTTGTATACGAGTCCGGAAGTCCTTCTACAAGATGACTTCTTGCCACTTGTTAATTGTTTTAAAATTCAGGGTGACTCTTTTTTTTTGTGCCACGACCCAACTTGATTGAGCTTGTGCTCTTTGCTAGTAGACAGACAGTCTTTTTGGGTGTTGCGATTGACCAATCCACTACATACATATTTTTTGTCTACATCCTTGCAAAGACAACTTCATTTGATTCAATATCTTTGATTTGGCATATACCCATGTTGAATCCAACATTGTAGCCCTTGTCGCGAGTTGATCGATGCTTAGCGAGTTGAAGTTGAGTCCTTCAACATACGCGACGTCGTGATTTCTAATCCATTCCTCTTTATGGATCCAATGCCTCTTATTTCGCCAGAGCTTCATTTCCTCCAAATATGACTTTTGCTCCTTTAACTTCCTTGAATTTTGATAGATTTTTCTTATTTCTGTCATATGTCCGGAACACCACTATCCATGTACCAGGTTCCTTGGCACTCATTGCTTGAACCTCGCAATCAAGGAAATTAAGTTTTAGTACCCATACTTGTATGCGGGTCCTGAGGGGGTTAGAATTGTAAGATGATCCAACCAACCTATAGCCAAATGATTTGACTTAAGGGGTTGCCATCTATCAGTGCCATAATCATAATTAATCCTGGCAAATTGCTTGGGAATTCTAGGTTCATACAACTGTCTCTTTTGTCTGTATGCCTGCATATGTGTTTTAGCAATTGCCTTCCTTGGGTAATTGTGGTGTCTTTGAATGTAGTGCCTAGGTGCATATGTGTGCTGATGAAAGCTCTTATGCTTTTGGAATGGCCTTTGCTGAGTTCTAGGCCTTTGCCATTTGGGCTTATATTCCATAAGTCTATGTTGATAGTTCACATTATTCCAATCAGCTTGGCTTGGATATTTTCTACCATTCCCATCATATGTATTTCTTTTATGGATTTTCTGGGATTTTTGGTAGCTCTGTTTCTTCTTTACAGAGTATTTTCTTGTTTGGAGTTTCTTTGAGGACTTTGAACCTCTTCTCACCGTATCTTTCAAGACACTCAATCTGGTTGTTTTCCTTTTCCTTTGTAACCAAGGCTAGTTTGCTTATTATTGTGCTTTGTAGTGAATGTGTGCAACATTTAGAGTTTGGATTTTTCAGACTCTTCATGACTTGAAGATCCTTTTTCCAAAATTACTCTTGAGGTTTGACATAGCACAGAGGAATTAAATCCTAAGCCTGTCTTGTCTCCACATTCTCTTTGACTCATAATAAGATCATCCAATGATTTAGATGCCTTAGTGAATGAGGCAATAACATTCTTGAGGTCATTCTCCTCTTTTCTATAAGCAGCAATCTCTGCTATTAATTTAGCATTTTCACCTTTAAACTTTCATTCTCAACAGCTATTTGACTTAGAGTACTCGCTCCTTAGTGACTTTGAGTTTTAGTTTTTGAGTAGCTGTTTTTCATTCAATAGTGTGTGAGGATTTAATGTGTTCAAAATCTTTCATCATTTTGCCTAATGAATCATAAAGATCAAAATGGGTGATGAAGTGTGTGTGTCACGATCACTATCACTAGTGTCCGAGTTTGTTGAGTTAGATTGTACCTCATCTTCTTGATCGAGGTTGATCTTGTTCTTTGGCCATCAAGCTGCATCAAGGCTTCTTCTTTGAGTCACTTGAGTAGTCACTTCTTTGCTCTCGAATCATTTGTCTCTCTTGACTTGCTTTGTTTTAATGATCTCTGCGACCATCATTGCCTTTTTCTTTTCTTGTCTTCTTTCTCAAGATCTTCCTTTCTTCTTCATCCCGTACTTGTTGACTACAGGATATGGACGATCAATGGCATAGTGACTGGTTGTCTACAGCCCAACATAGATACTCAACCTTTTGATCGACTCTTTCCATTCTTGGATTGTCGGCCCTTTGATACTCAACTTTTTGATGATTTGTTCTCTTGGTTGGCCTATCATCCCTTGATTTGGAGGAGCCGAGTGTCTTCGGAAGATTCACCCTTTCCTCTCTTGTAGTTCTTATTGAAGAACTTGTTGAACCTCTTAACCATCGTGGCTATTTTTCCGGGTCAATGACTCCTCTTTGACCACTCTCTTTCCATCTTAAACAATTAGAGTAAATTGTTTTGGGGCATTGTCTCTTCCTGGTCTTTTCTTCCTCACCTCAAACTCGTAGGCTTTGAGGTCCGAGAATAACTCATGGTTGGATGTCTTTGATAGGTCCATGGAATGTCTCGATGCCATGACCTTCATTTCCCATTCAGCTGGAAGACTTTTAGGATTTTCATACACATTTTCTCGTGTATATTCCTTTCCTGCCAAGTGCATACTCATTTGTGATTTCAGAACCGAGCGTGCCTAGTTGATCCAGGTTCTCTCCCGAGATCATTTTGAAGTTCTCAAATTTCTCGTACGATACCATCGATAATTTGTTTTCTTTGATTTGCTCCGAGCCTTCACAAATCAATGTCGCCTTGTCCTTCGCATTTCTTTAGCCGTTTTGCATGATTTGACTTTATTGAATATGGCTTTGTCAAGGTTTTGTAAAAGGATGTCCTCGCTACATTGTCAGTTATATCTCTTTCATTGTCATCATTTGTCCACTCGATTCTTGGTTTTTCAACCACGAGTGTCCGGGAGCAACATCTTCTTCTCCTTCACCGCAACTCTTCGCATACCGTGTTCACCTTCAGGATTTGTAGAGGCCCATCTTCTATCACTATCCACATCTCATCATGTAATGCTTTGATAGATGAGCTCGCATACGAATTTTCCAATCATCAAATTCTTCAATAGTGAACATAGGGATGCGTGTCAAATTTGCTTCCATGATAATAACTTTTAATGATAAAGAAGAGTTTTGAAAGTCTAAGTACTAAGCAGACTTTGAAAAGTTTGGAGATCTAGTTGATAACCGTGCGGAGGGTTGATGAACCAGCCGCTCGATACACAGGTCCCGAGGGGTGTAAGTGTAAGGTTTAGAAGGGGGTTGAATAAACCTTGCAAATTTTGGTTTAGTCCTTTAAAAATACATTTAGTCTCTCAGCAGTACAAATTTGGTACATTGATGGAATAACTTCAATTGTTGATTTTAAGCTGTTGTGGTTTTTTTTTTTGTTTGCGGG